>DWON01006296.1:0-14007 GCA_018251015.1 Phocides pigmalion okeechobee
ATTTTCTACAGACGAAGAGGTTAAGGACGCAATTTCCTCGTATTTTTCCGACAAGGACAAAACATTTTTTTATGAGGCTTTAAATAAGTTAATACACCGATCTGAAAAATGTATTCATCTTGCAGGAGAATATGTAGAAAAAAAAAAATTCTATCTTCCCTCCTTGTCCCTCATTCCGCGAACTTAAAAACGCACCCTCGTATATTGAAAAAAATTAGTAATATGACTAACAGACCTAAAAATGAAAGCATAGCCCAAAATTTTGAGCCTAGAATTCTGAAATTGCAAATAGTCGTAGCAAAGTTAAGGTAGTATTTATAGCGTAAGTGAGCACTAAGAAAGCAATTTTGAAATTTCCACCGTTTTGATGGTAAAATACTTTAAAATTTATATTGTTATATCCATTTTTGAGCCCTGGGTAAATACTAGTCTATAAATAAAGTCGCGGGCAGAACTAGTGTATTTATAGAAATGCAAAAAATGTATTTAAAGTTTCGTTATGTAATCCATTAATTTAACTTTACAATCGTAGCCTAATTGCCCACAATACAAATAACAAGCAATTTATACGAATCGCAATGTTATTAGAATTTTGTTAGTTATTTTTATCGTCAGGTGCTGTATGCAAATACATTAAAATGTTTCGAGTATTATTATTATTCGTGATTATTTGTAATATTAATGCTGAAAAGGGGAACGAATTGACAAATGTACAGGAAAAAAATCGTATGGTCGGTGTGGATACAGTTCATGATGTGAAAATAGACAAGGATACGATTATATCTAGGAACATTAAGCTAGAGAAACGTAATTTTGGTAAAAAATGTGAGTTTGTTACTTTCTCTGCGACACTGTTTCTCTCTGCGATACTGCTGTGTATTGCGCGGATCCACAAGTTCACAATGATGCGTTCCTACTCTTGAGGACTAAGATGGTCGCTTCCAATATTGTGTATCCGGCAACCACACCTTCCCAACCGAAACACAATATATGAAGAACATGTTGTTTACGGCGGGTTATGAGGGTGGCCGTGGTGCCGCCCCGGGCGAGCTCTAGCTGCTCTGCCGCCATTGCATTTTGCATTAGGCCAGCGTGGTGGATATAGCCTAGTGTTTTTATACTGAGAGCAGATCAATTCGCAGCATTAAGACTTAATGTGTTGATGATGACGATCAAATTTGAACTTTTCTTTGTCCATAAAAAAATTGATGATCGAAATAATATTAAGTCACAGCCTTTGACTTCTTAAACGAATGACGCAAATTAACATCTGAGTAAGTAATCATTGCCGTCCATTAACTGTAAACAAGTACATAAAAATCAAGAGTTGAAGTCAATCATAGATGCGTGGCTACTCCTGAGGACAAAGATGGTCGCCTCATTTGTAAATGTGCTGGTGTTGACAACCATATATTTCTATCGAAAGTAAGCTTCACACTAGGAATGGATGTGGCGGTGGTACCTCCCCGGGCGAACAGTACAAGTTCATTCACCTCCCGAGTTATTATCCCAATAAGGCATTTATTATTCATTTTATTAGCTCAAGAAAACGATCCAGATTGGCATTATAGCTCGTTTCCCAAAGAAGTGAGCGCTCACGTAGAACAGTTCAAACTGAACATGTCAGAATGTTTAAAAGAAGTGCAAAGTAACGAGAAAAAAGACGTCTACCGCTTGTCTCCGAGAAAAGACTCTCCCGTCCACGGAGAGTGCCTCATCGCTTGTGTCCTTAAACGTAACGGGGTAATTCAGAATGGAAAAATCCATAAAGGTTAGCGACTTTTTACTTCTGAAATAAATAAAAGTGGAAATTGACTAACTTGAAAACGGGATATCTCTACACCTTTAAAATTTGATGTGCAGTTTCTTTTTGACTCATAGATACATCTTAAAAGACATTAAAAATCATCCCTTATAGGATGAAAGAGGTGAATGAACTGAGGCAAATCGTGATCAGTTGATTTTAGGAACATGTAATTTTGAATTTACATTACTTATATAATTGTAATATCTATAATCAAGACCCAAAGTGAACTAACGCTTAATCAGATGCCAGGTACGGCCAGTATGCATTGCTATCCTGAAGGCCAAAGTTTAAAGTATTAACGAATTCTTTTATCTCACTTTTCAAATCAACAGCAAAGATTATTGCTTTTAGGAAAGTAATAGGTGGATCAGTGGTGCCATCTGTAGACCACAATTAAAGACTATCAATGGACTATCCACAGGTTGTCAATAAATAAATAATACTACCGTGTCCCCAACGACTATTTACTCTATAGACAGGTCTATTATTATATAAAAAGTGATATGCAGTTCACGTCACTATCACCACCTAGTTGACGCCTATCGTACTCGTAGGTACCTTTGCGGATGCACCGCCTTCTGATTCGGTATAGGAAATAGATTATTATATCAGTCAGCCTGATCGAAGCGAATCGAAAGGATATGCACTCTGCAAGTGCATCCGTTATAGTGACCAATAAAAATATTTCAGAAAACCTATTAACACTAGTGAAAAAGTTCTATGCAAAAGACGTGGTACTGATGAAGAAGTTGGAAAAGCAGGTGGATCGTTGTGTGGGAACCAGCAGCCGTGCCGGTGACGACTGCGACCTGGCGGCCCGTCTCAACGCCTGCACCAACGCGATCATGGTTAACAATAAACATAAAATCGTTGTGAACTATTGACAATAAACTGTGCGATTGTTTATTAGTACCCTCTAGTATTAGCTGCCAACTAACCAATTTACCAGATGTAGCAACGCATTTACGTACGACATGATGATTTTGTTTTCTTTGAACTTCAATGAGGGGTGCAGTATAACAGAGAACTCTGATGTGTTTTATTTTTTTTTGTTATGAAATCTTTAATTATATTATTGAAGTAAATAAAAAAATCTGAAATTTGATTATGGCAACAAAACTTCGTCCTTGTATCAAGTGTTGTCTACTTAGAGCTTCTACCAATAAATCTGGTGATTTTGTGTTTGGCTACTCTCTAGGTACACAAGTGTAAAATGTGTTAGTTTGTTCCTTTTTAAGATTCACAATATCATAAAAAATAAATATTCGACGAGAACTATATAACACTAGGTCACTCTCTTCTCCCTTTTTTGATGTTACATAAACCAAACTAACTAGTTACAATTATTAAAATTTAAAATCTTTGATGTTTATTAATCATCCATAACATACTAAGATCAAAATCATAATTCTCACACTAAAATAATAAAATAAAATAAGATCTTAACATATAAAAATTAACAATTACTATTCTGGTATATTACAGCACTTTAAGGCTTTTCTATTTGATCCTATATTACATTTAATTTAATTTATAATCAAAGTACATTGTATTTTTACAATATTATTATCAGTGTATTTTCTTGTCCTTACATATTTTGTCAAAAATGAATCGATTGTCTTTCAGTTGATTTGAGAACATAGTTGAAAATTGCTAAATCTACGATTATTATTATTATTATTTGATACTTATCTAGAATCTTTGGTTTCTAAATATTTTGTTGGCAACACCAACATGACAAGTCAAGTAAAATGAAATTTAACCGTAAAAGTAAAGTTTTCTAAGCATCTGAAGTCATTGTGGCAATTTTTATATTTAAAAATATAAATTCGTACCCCTAAAGGTTACAAATGGAAAGTGGTTTTAGTAGAAAATATGTAGAATTGAAATTCTGTGATCTTAGTATTGTAGTGCACTTCAAAGCAGTGGCCATTTTTAGGGACACAACTAATTTTGTTAGTTATAGTAGTGGTTGGTGGCTATCATGTTTTTTATATTTGATTTGTATGGCGAGGTAACGAGGGTAATTATTACAATATTTTGCTACAAAACCACAACTATGATGGTTAAGGATTTGGAATGGTATCACTGAAAATTCTATTCAGTGTCTGCTACATAGAAAACTGTTCGTAGTGAACTGTAAGGACTTAACCCTTAAATGCATGTTTATTGCTTTTTAAGCTAACTATTTATTTTTAGGTGTGGGATTAGCTTTATAACTAGGGAAAAATAATAAAAAAAATATTTATTCATAAAAATACTATATTTTCGGTAAAAAATAGGTTGATAGAAATTTACATTTTTATGTAATCAGTAGTAACCTTACAGGTACAAATGTCCATTGGGTTATTTATATTTAGTTCTTGTGGTATTCATAAAAACAATTATTGTTTTTATTGAGGCAAAGATTAACATTACATTTTGAACAATGTATAGTAGAATAACCTTTACAGTGCGGGTATTTACACCGCAGGGATCCACCAACGAGAGGCCAATGACTTTGCCCATCTCTGCGAACATCTTTTGGGGGGGCAATTGCTTCAGCACTTCTTTTCTTCTTTGCTTGTATCTCGTTTTCTAGAACATTAGAACTTGGCCGACCTCTTTTATTTTCATAGGCTACTCCTATATTACATAGTGTGTAAGCCAGTTTATTTCTAAATGCACCTAAATTGGGGATATCTTTTTTAGGTACATTTTTGGCAGTTAAATTTTTTTTATGTATTATCCACGCATTTATTACTGCCAGATCTAAAAGGTGAAAGAAAATACGAATGTACCATTTTCTTGATTTGAGCCTTATTCTATACCTTCCAAGAAAACTATCCATAAGGTCAACCCCGCCCATGTGGGCATTATATTCACTTATAATTTTAGGGCATGGAATCTGTTTTTTTTTTTATTTTCTTGTCATATCTAGATACATTATTCAACGGTATATTCAACATAGGACTAGAGTAATGTGACATCTTTATTGTCTTTCCAAGTTACTACACTCATATCCACACCTTGAAATGTAGTCATTCTTTCTTCATGGAAACCTCTTGGGGTAGATGTACGCATCAGTTGTTTCTTGTCAGGTAATTTTGAATTAGGTATTCTGTTTTGTTGAACTGTACCTACTGAATGTATTCCTTGAGTTGCCAAATAGTACACTAATGGCACAGCTGTATAAAAATTGTCGTAGTAAATAATATGATTGACATATCTTGGTATACCTCAAGCTAAGCGAAGGACAACATTGCTAGTGGCGCCCAAGTCTGGTTCATTATCAGGTTTATTTGTGAGATCCTGGCCAGCATATAGCTCAAATTGATATGCAAATCCTTGTAGACTACATAAAACAAACAATTTGAAACCCCATTTATGTGGATTGTTAGGTAAGTACTGTTTGAGGATGTGCGCCACTTTGGTTGCACACATTTGTTCATCTATAGACAAACGTTGTTCCATAGGAATTGATGAAAATTTACTATTTAATTCATCAATAACGGGACGTATCTTGAATAGTCGATCATGGCCTGGCTCACCAATTGCCTTGTGGTTGTCGTTGTTGTTGAAATGTAATGATTTTTTTATTTCCTCAAACCTGTTATTTGTCATAACAGAATATATTGGTTCGTAGCCATACTTTGGAGACTAGTATGATCTAGTGCTGGGAAAATGCTGGATTGACATATATATAAGCACTCCAAAAAATTTTCGCAAATCTGATATGTTGTACGCTGTAGATTTTTGAGGATTTTGTTGTGTCGCATACAGGTTTGTTTCTTCCACTATGCTTTTCATAAAATCTTCAGTAAAAAAGTAACTGAAGCATGTGTATGGAGAATCCAAATGTAAAATCTCAGGTCCTAAATCACAATTACTTTGAAAAGTGATTTTGGATTCATCAAACTTCATATTTGTTTTTTTCCAGATCAATTTTCGTTTGTCTAGCAATCCTGGAAACATATGTCCAGTAGGAACCCTCATGCTTTGCACCTGGATGTTTATTTCTTCACTTTCTATTATGGGAGGGTCACTTTCAGGATTTTGTGGACTTTCTGTGTCCTCCTCATCACTTTGTAACATATCTAGTACTTGTTATCTATTGTGGTTTTCAAGAACATTTTCCTCCTCTTGGTCGGACACCTCCAAATCATCATTCGACAGCCACCCATCTTCAAGTAATGCTAAATATTTTTCAATATCTTTGTCATTCATTGTGACAAATATCAGCACCTAAAACAGACAACAAAACAAAACTTTAGTCAAAATAGTTATTCATAGCTCCTATAGAATCTCAATAACCATGATTGCATGATGATGTAAATTTACATCAACACTATTTTGAGTTTTATTCTAAATATTTTACTATGTATGAACGAAAAAAATAATATAAATCATAATACTTACGTCTAATCCATCAAATAAAAATTACTTTATTTATAAACAGTAACTATTTATTTTATTTTTTTTCATCTAAACTATTCGAAATCACCATGCAACAATACACAAGCCTACGCACTTTTTGTAATGACATTTTACAACAGACAATGACAGCTAAACTTTTTTTTTCGTTCAAAAACATTACACATGTTCCATAGATATTGCCACATACAAAAATTGTGATCTTAGGGCTTTGAGTAAACGAAAAAAATGAGCAAAATTACGGTTGAAGGAAAATTCCATCGTTATGCATTTAAGGGTTAATAGTATAGATACAACTGTTTTGGCTGTGTGTTGATCTCTGGGTCCGTCACCTTCCTTTTTATCATATAAATGATGAAAGCAATTATGTCTAATTTGTATACACCACAATTGACAACGTGGGACATAAAAATAAAACGCCATGATGAATTTAAAATAATTTATTGCACAAGAAACACATTCCAAAAAAGAAACGATAAAAAATACGCCATGCGTAATGTTTTGTGTTTAAAGGTAGGTAATGTTAAGCAAGAATAGATATAGAAACGTTTCAAAAGTCAACATTAAAACAATATCAAAATCGTTTTTCGTTAAAATCACATTGTCAAAGTTCAAAACTCTTGAATAAATAATTTAAAATTTCAACTTGTAAAAAAATTATCACATGAAATAATTCTAATAGGAAACGTAATAATAATTTCACTGTTGTACTTTATGATTTCGGGAAAACACGTTAACATGCTTAGAAATAATCTCTTGTTATATATGTGATTTTCATAACTACTTAACTATGTATTTGTCTTTCGATATCGGTTTTAATAGACACGAGCCGAATTAGATCTTATACCAGTACCCTCTTTACCATAAGGGTTTACTTGGCATATGTCTAGGACCCCGAAATGATAATACATTACCTGACACGAAACAAATTGCTCAATATTGTAACAGGAAACATTTTTGAATTGAAATATTGATTGCTCTCCAAAAAGGTATTTTTTTCTAAACAGTGAACACTTTAATAATGAACAAGTGGAGTAAATAGTTAAATACAAAAACTCCAATGTACTTGGGATTTTAATATTTTTAAATTATTATGTTCCAACAGAACCCCAAATTATGGATTTCCCAAGGACCCAGGCATATTAAAACAGCTCTGTCTAGTACTAAAATAATCTAGGTATATATAATATAGCTATATAGGTGTACATAATCTAGTTAGGATGATGGACATTTTGCAATAAATTAATAAATTTATATGGCTACATGTACTCTAGAAGATAAATAATACTTAAGGGCGACTTCCAACGAAGGGTTAGATCTACATTGTGACGATTTGCGATGCATACATTGAACTCCATGTAAATAGGCTTCTGTAACAGAAAACATACTGTATGGAATATTTCATTAAATGGCATAAAATAAAGCCTTTAAACTCTTTGCTTTTTCTCTTTGTCTGTTTACTTCTACTCTAAGCAGCGAGATATTGGACATATAATACGATTTTACTAAAAGAGCGATAAAAGAACAAATGCAAACATTTTTTTAATATAATTTGTAAATATTTTGTTTAAAATGGCTGAAATAAAACATACCATTATAGATTGTTCAAAAAAACTGTTTTTGAATTATCTATTTATAGATATTCTTTTTACAACGTCCATTAACCAATGTCATGCTAATACAATTACAATTACATGTCTTATCTACGCATCTAAAGTAACTATTGCTAAAGTTTTAAAGATACATTAAAATAATTTTCTAGAAAATAGAAAATATTGAAAGGCCTACATACAAAATAGTACACTAATTTAATCTAATAATCTCAGAACATACATACGTACAAAAATCAGAAAAAGTAAACCAAAATTCAGATTACAAATAGTGCCATCTCTTTTTGAGAAATTAAAATGTGTCAATATAGTTTTTTTACCTTGTAAGCGGGTGCAGTTACAAGCCGCCGCCACTCCTCTCGACGGTGATCTGCTTCTTGAGAGCCTCCCGCTCCTGGTGCTCCTCCTCCATCTCGGCCATGCGGGCGAAGCGGGAGTACGCCACGTGACCTGACTTGATCGCTGACATCATCTGGTACAGCGATCGGTAAACGTTACTATGTTTATTATGCCATAGAGTACAAATCAAATAAATAAACTTAATTATGTGATAACTATTATAATTACAGATTTTGAATTGTTCCCTTACATTCAATACATTAATATAAATTTAAAATATCAAATATCTGATCTAATTTGTATGTTCTGAATGTAAAAGTTGTTAGTAGAATAAAAAGAAATGTATCTATATTTTATAGGTAGAAAAAATTTAGAAATAAGATAGCTATATGTTGCTTATAAAAGGCAATAAATTAAATTTATAATGAATGTTCTATTATAAAGAATATTACATTTATCTATAAACTTTAAGTTCATATTAAAATTTTAATA
The DNA here is from genome assembly GCA_018251015.1 of Phocides pigmalion okeechobee. Taxonomy (NCBI): domain Eukaryota; kingdom Metazoa; phylum Arthropoda; class Insecta; order Lepidoptera; family Hesperiidae; genus Phocides; species Phocides pigmalion. The sequence goes on from DWON01006296.1 coordinate 8,662, forward strand.
ATTAATGTACATACATAAGAAATAAATACTATACTAGATATTAGTTGTTAAGCTTATCAGTAAATTATAATACATTATTAGGCCATTAAACAATTAAAAAGTTAATTATGTAATTTTAATAGTAACTAGCAGCATAAGCAAATTTTATTAACATTATAGTTATACTTAGTTGATTAATAATAATAATTAACAACAAAGCCAGTGTTAGCATGAATTATAAGTAATGTTGCAAACTGGATTCTGAAGGAAATAAGTAGTTCATCTGATTGTGATTACTGTAACTGATAACAGATGTACCGTGAGGCAATTTAAATTGGTTCTCATGAGTAGTATACTCATGAGAACCAATTTAAATTGCCTCACGGTTGTTGATATCCCTGACATTAGCTGCTAAGCATGCTTTATTACATTTTGATAATAAATTATCTCCAATAGAGTCTATTATATTAATACCAAAATCTAAACAAAAAATTAAAAGTAAACTACACAGGTTTTTGTGAAATGGAAGTAGCAAGCGTGCAGTCATATAAGTAACCATTTCCGTGTAAAAGCAGCATTCTACCTGAAGTCATTCCCATATATAATTTTTCGTGAAAATTTAGATTGTCGCCTCATATGAGTGAAGTTAGAAAACTAGCATGCGCATTTTATAAGGAGAAATTTAATTCATGCATAATCAAACCCTAATAAACCGTGCAAGTATAAAGCAATAGTAAGATATATTAATTTATTCTATGGAAAAATCATCTCAAACCATGCTTTAAAACACAATACATACTACATATAAATATTCTCACTACCATCTCTTAATGCAAGCTTTTTTATCTTTCTTTGTAATTGATTATGAATTAGAAGCATTAATATTAATGTAAATTATTGTCATAAGACTGTATAGTTATTTATTTTTTTACAATTTACGTAAAACAAGACCACTTTTATTAATTTAAGTTATAAATGATACATTTTACAGGAATGTGTTATTTCCGCTCTTGTCCAAAATGATACTTTGATTAAAAAAATTGTAAATAATCAACTATGAATGTTTTTTTTTTATTTTATTTTACAAAGGTTGCAATAGATGGTTTTAAAAGATTGGAGTAAAATCTTTTTATAAAAAAAAAGTGATTTGTGAGGTCAATCGTATGGGTATAGTGATATGGACCTGCAGATATTCGTCGAGTTCGACCTGCCCGTTCATATTAGTGTCGATCTCTTTCAATATTTCGTGCAACTGTTCCCCGGTCACCTCCTCGCCATAGTTCTGTGGAAAAGCTACAATGGTCACCACTCAAGCAACATGGATCATGGAAAGCTGGGTACCGTATGCTACACTTGTGTTTTGTTTTATGCTACCATTAAGAAAGTACGTTCCTATTTTTTTTAATAACTTTTCTTTTAGGCAATAGTATTTTTAGTTTTTACGCTGTCAATGTTAAAAAAAGCGGGAAAACATTGTAATAACTTGCTGTAGACTAAAAATCATGGCAGTTATTATTGATCTGTGCATTTTAAAACATAGTAACATGCCTATTATCGATGAATGTCAATTTGTCAATACTAACGTAACCTACAAAAAAAGTTCACAATAGTATCGATACTATCCATCGAAAAGCCCTAGTAATACTATTGAATTTTCACATTTTTTAAAGTACTGGCGTTACTATTGTTAATACTATCGATAATATCTATATTCTTGATTTGTTCCATCGAAAGTTAACCAAAAATCTGAATTCGAATTTTTGCAGCACAAGACCATAGAATTTTGATTGCGACTAGTTGTTAAGGTCAACTATAGATAGATAATCAACGCTAACTTATATAATAAATATTGAAAACTCCTACATTCTATGCTTTTTGAAAAATAATAGTGTAGAATAGAGAGCTATACAGTTTATTATGTCATTACGTAAAAAATTTTATTGAAAATTATAAAAATAGGAAAAATCGAGAAAACACAAATGTTCCATACAATGTCAAACCAAATTTGAGAACTATGCAATAGGGTTAAATAAAGTAACGCTTTGTTCTCAGTCTTCAAAGGACTACGTCACCAAAAGAACTCAGAACCTCAAAAGAAGAGCTGAGTACAAATATTTCAATTCTAAATTTAACATTTCTAAACCCATTGCATATTCCTGTAAATCATGTATTATATACCGAACAGTGACGTCACATCGATAGCACATAAACACCGGACAAGACAAGACCCCGCTGGATAAGCATCTTCTATACGTGTCCGTCTACCTGGAGGTAGTCCTGCAACTCCATCTGTCCGTGGTAATTGACGTCGATCTCTGAGAGGATCGAGCTCATTTCATTGTCGCTCAGTTTCATACCACTGCTCTATAAAATTGTCAATTATTATATTACACTGCGGTCAATCTAGGAATATGTAAGCATATTTTCCCCTAAAATGTTTATAATCCATCCAATCAGTAATTAATAGAATATTTTCTACCAGATCTCCATAGCGCCACTTTTCTAATATAAAGCTATTTTTAGAGTGTTTGAGCCTGATAAGATTCCAGCGTTTCCACTCTGGGGATCGAGTTCCCAATCCCTGCATACTCCCTGATGTTTCTACGTTATGTGCGAAAACTTAATTAACACTAGAACGGTAAAAGAAAAAATCGTAAGCAATCCTGCAGGACGACAAAGTAAAGTTTTCAAAGGTGTGTGACATCTATCAATTCACATTTGGCCAGTGTATTGGGCTATGGTCTTAGTTTTATTCTAAGAACACACCCATTCTCAGCAATGGCACAGTAATTAGTTGATATTATTCTGTACACAATTCAACGAATATGTAAGTATTTTTCCTTAACACATTCAGTAATAAATGTAATACCATGATGAGCAAATTCGTTACTAAAAGTCATCTATTTAAAGATCACAGTTTATGTGCAATGATAGGTACGGTTGCCAACTACATCGTTAATAAAGTAATACATTTTATTTCGCTATTTTGCTAAATTTATTCAAAATATTGTTTTCATCTTCACTGGCTTGGACCCGTAAAATCTATATTGTAAATGAAAATTAAATAAAAAATACGTAATAGTTAATTTAAGCTTTTGTTTTAAATAATGAAAATATATTAAACATTGTTTTTTTGAACTTTTCATTTGACACAAAATAATGTCAACAATACTATAAATTATCTATTACACCGATGCGCGTCAGTTCCATGCTAAAATTGTGTTACATCGTCGCGCTGATTTTAGTTCCATTGTAAAATTACAACTTGATGTTTCAATTAAACATTACCTTGAGACTCCTCCTGATGTCGTTGATGGAAACGTATCCCTTGCGGTCCGCGTCGATGATCTGGAACCGCTTGATGTAGGTCTGGATCTCGTCCTTGCTGAGGTTGATGGGGATCTTGTCGCGGGAGGCGCGGTTGACCAGCTGGCCCATCTCCGTCGCCAGGAAGTCGTTCGCCTCTTTCATTTGTTTCTGTATAAATAAGACTAATTTAAGCTTTCATCGCCAAATGATTATAAAAAACAAATAATATCGATATCGACTTTATCGAAGATTTCGATACATCGATAATTAACTACATTGTTTTAAAATGCAATGCAAGGAGTATCGATATATTTTTTTCAGTTGCTCTTTCCTAAGAATAACCCTTTTTTAATTTCGTCATGTTGCAAAGCCTTATTTCTCTCCGAGTTCCTTTTCCTCTCTGTAATACTTCCTTGTTAGTATTTGATAAACCTCAATCTTATCCTACTTAACCAAGAACAAAATTACCCTTTAATATTTACTTTTATTATATTTCATCATGCACTAAACTCTCCTGATCTTTGTCCTTTTCCAAATTTCCGATCCTTTGTTTTGTTAATTAATTTTGATTTCCCCGTTTTAAGGTTTTTGCTTGTCATTGGCAAAGTGGCCAGAAGGCCGAGACGCCATAAAGAAAAAAAACTGTCATTTTCGAATAAATCCAGCGCACAACTGATCAGTGTAATTTTTATCTAGCGAATGATATTTTGGACAAGTTTTGAAATAGATCAATATTAATTTTAACATAGATAGAAAAGATATTTATCAATATTGACATACTTGTATTTGAAAATAGTTAAAATAAAAAATATTTTGTTTTTTCTTGAAATATGAGATAATATCGGTTATTTTATCTTATTTCGAGACGCTCCACTGCGTGAATGTGTACGTTCTAACATTTTTAAGTAACCCTTTTACTTATTTTTACGTACTTATTTTTTATGTTAACACGATAGAGTACAATTTCAAACGAATATCATCGCGAAATATACTTTTTACTATGTAATGGGTACTCGCGACGTTAATATATCAACTTAAAAAAGCGCTAAATTTGAATATCCGTTATATAGTAAAATAAACATGGTAGAACTTTTTTAATCGAAAGATAAACAGCAGTAGCAGGTGAAAGTGAAAAGCTACCTTCTTCTCAGCGTCGCTCCACTTGAGCTCCTCGGCCATGATGTCGACGATGCCGGGCAGCGCCTCCACGGCCGCCTGCACGTTGAGGAAGGCCAGGCGCAGGCGCCGCGCCACCATGTCCACCGCCGTGCACGCGTACTCGCGCACGCCGTACCTGCTCACAGGAGCTTGCTTGTAAATTATAACGTTATAGTGATATATATGTTATGACGTTATAATAATATAAAGGTGGGAGAACTATAGTGACAGGGGAGGAACCACCGCCGCCCTCATAATCCACCGTAAAGCATTACTTGTGTTTCGGTTGGAGAGGTGCGGCTGCTGGCTACATTTTGAAGCGAGGCGACCATCTTAGTCCTCAGGAGTAGCATCGCATCTACGTTCGAGCACAGACAGGATTTCGGTCGTGTTTGTGGTTCTATGTGGATGTCTATGTGCTGCGACTATCTAACATAAGGTGGTTTAAGGCTCCTTTGCTTCTCTTCTCACTTAAAAAAAATATAACGTTATAATGGTTTATAGACGGTATAACGATCATTATAACGCTGTAACGTTGTTTTATTTAACGTTACAAATCGATAACGATGAATGCTGATTATAAAATATATTTAACTTTACAATTACTTTTACAAGAACTAGAATATTATGTCCGCCCTTGTGTTGGTCATGGATGTCTCGAATCTCTCAATGTGAGTTTAGTTGTGAACTTGACTAGCACTATAAGTGCTTGCACTGATACGACCGCGGCAATTCTTATACCTTCGAACGTAAATTAACACTTTCCCTGCGGCGCTTATATATATGATCGGGTCAGTATTGCGGGAGGCGGTCCTAAGCTGGAGCTTATTTGATTAGACTGAAGATACGCCGACAAATTATTGAAATATTGTATTTTTTAACATCTGTGTATCATCTATG
>DWON01006297.1:0-14007 GCA_018251015.1 Phocides pigmalion okeechobee
CATGTTGCTTTACGGCAGGTTATGAGGGTGGCGGTGGTGCCGCCCCGGGCGAGCTCTAACGGCTCTACCACCTTTAATTGTTCTTATGTACCTGCACATATGTTTTAGGTATACGTCGTTAATATCGAAGACATTGTAGTTTAAATCAATTTAATTTCTACATTTTCAATTAACAATAACGTATCCATCGCAGCAAGCCCTATATTGTTCCGACCATAGTGAAATTAAATTTAACAAAATTATTATTGAACATTATTGAATCATCATAATGATTTATCATCTAACTGTGCCAAACAACAATTATTGGGAAACATTGTAGAATAATAAAATTACAGATACCCATTCTGATAGGACCTTCACGTCTACATAAATATAGTGATGTTCTATTCAGGGTAATATGGGCTAATTTTACGTTGAAATGAATTAAAGTGGTCCAAAAGTCCATTTGTGGAAAAACTACATGAAACTAATTTGACCCAATGTTTTGAATATTCAGTAAATAATCCTTGCTGCACTCATAGTTTTACACTGCTTGCTGTGAAATAGATGCCATGCACATATAAAAACGAGTACTCAGCCATCCTTATCGATAAAATTGTAATTCTGCTGTCTGCTTAGCTGGGAATCGAACCCATAACCCTCAGCGCGTCATACTAGTAAAGTTGCGCTACACAAGTTGACAAACAACGTCATGAAAGTGACATAACATCGCGTTTAGAGGCTCTTTACCGCCGTACGCAATTAGACACCTCGTGACGCTGTCGTGCGGCCGCAGTCACGCGCACGCTGACATGTAGGGATGCCGACGCCGCGGTGCAACGTGTTAACACTTTGACTGCGGCGATCATACATTAGATCAGGTCATCGTTGCGGGAGGCGGCACTAAACTGGAGCATATTTGTCTAGCCTGCAGGTGCGCGGACAACTCACTGAAATATTGTATTGATTAGCATCAGTGTAGCAACCACGAATACACAGACATATAGTCGGTCTCTAGTCTCGTGGCGCCGATGTAAACAGAGCACTTTTGTTCGCCTGTAATCCATACAGATTTGTAAGTACAACACAGGTGTATACAAGTCGCAAGTGCGTTGTGCAGAGTAGCATACAGCAGGGCAAGTGTTGACTTGCACGTCATGTTAATTTCCTCCAATTTATAATGTTTCGACTATTTACTTACAATACTTTGTCCACTATTTTTATTTCATGTTTACAAACTTAAACGTCTCGCAATTTTCATTTAGTTTCACAGCAAAGATTATGTCAATCGTTAGAATACGTTACCAATCATTTTTGATCAAAAGTTTTGTACGAGTAAAGTTCTTATCATTTTATTTTATCCATTGTATTATATATATATCTTTTTGCACCTCATATAGATCATATCAAATCAAATCGTTTATTGTGGAGTATGAGTACAAAAATGTAAAAAGTTTTAGCACTACTTCATATTCTCCCCACAGATGGGCATACAGTACAATCCCACAGATAATATAAAACATATAAAATATCGTATCATCCAGGAAACTCCAGCAACGTATGGTTGGCTGCAAATAGCTAGCCCCATTAATTTTTGTTCCAATTTCTGTCAGAGTATAGAGTGGCTGCACCTCACTAAGAAGATAAATGGTAGGAATGAATCCAGGAATATAAAACTAAGTTACCATTTTGAACCCACGTTTCTCATACGAATTTAAATTTGTGATGTACGTCAATAAAATATATTATTAATGTACCAACACACGGTTTATTTATTAATAAGGTATAGTTGCAGTTATTAGCAACGGATCAGCATTGTGGAGTATACCCCAGCCTCTCAAAGATGTTTTTAGAACTCTATCGTGCCAATCAACATTTTAAAGATGGGAGCACTATAGTTCAACCGGGGAGGTACCACCGTCGCCCTCATCATTCGTCGTAAAGCATTGCTTGTGTTTCGGTTGGAGAGGTGCGGTTGCCGGCTACACTTTGAAGCGAGGCGACCATCTTAGTCTTCAGGAGTAGTAACACATCTACGTTCGATCTTAGATAGGATTTTGGTCGTGTTTGTGATTGTACGTGGATGTCTATGGGCTGCGACTAGTTAACACCAGGTGGTTTGCATGCTCTTTAGCTACTCTTCTCACATAAAAAAATCCAAAACACTGTAAATTTCAAAAACTACATATGAAATCTTGAGTTCCGTCCTTAGAAGTTACAAGGGTTTGGCGTAGATACATATATCTAGCAAGTTAGATTCGTTGTTAATCTAAATTACCTAATGATAAGTAATAATTTTACCCTTGCTCTTGTTATGATATGGCACAATTAAGTTTGTACTGGATTCATGACCACTTAACATTTTGTGGACCTAATACCTTGTTTTTACTCTTAGCAATTTAAGAGAGACAATGGAAATGAAAAGTTCCCCGCCAGGGAATATTATAAACGATAATATGGTTTCAGTATCTTTTTTATGAAGTTAAAGTTACAAATGAGGTTGCAGTTGCACTGTTGCTAGTTGCACTGACATCTGACAGGTGTGCTACACAAACACGGTTGGCTCTAAACACGAAAGATTCAGGTTGCAAAGGTGTGGCAGAGCACCTGCTTACTACACCTCTCTAGCCGACACACAGTAGCTTCACCGCTGTTTTAAGCCACGAAAGCGCGTAGCTGTGCTGAGGATGCCGCCGAGTCGAATGTTAAAGCACCTCTGTTTGTTTTCTTGTGCATAAGTGTTTCTCTTATGTTTATTATACGTCTAATAATAGTTGCCTCCCGCGATTTCAATCAGGTGGACGTATATTTTCCGGTTTTTCAAGATTTTCTAATAGAAAATGTACATATGTATGTTTCAGATTGATGTAACTGTTTTATTTATGGATCGATCGAATTGGAAGGAACACCTAATACTGAGTGAAGATTACTATAATATATTTGTCAAATCGGCTAAGCTGTTATTAAGATTAGCATGCACAAATGTATAGAAAAAAATGTAACAACTATTGTTTTGGATTGTATTGCGTTAAAAGGGGCCCCTAATAACAGTTTTTCTCATATATTTTCCAGGTAAAGATAGTGATCAGTTATAATTTTATTATTAGTATGTAGAAGAAGAGTTAAATTTATTTATTATTTAACTGGATAGAGAAGATATGCTCTTATTACACGCTCGCGTGATTAAAGTTTTTCTTTTTATGCTCATATTCTTGGGAAGACATGAGTATACGTTTGTGTCATTCACAAATAGGTACAGTAAGAACGAAGTAGCCATGAAATTGGCGGAGGAAATGAATTTAGAGTGGCGGCATATCACCCTGAGTCATGTACGAAAATAATGTTTCTCATAACGTAGCGACTTGCACTCTAGGCACGTATCTGCATGTAAACTGAAAACATCAGTAATCCGAAACTTACCGCGTTTGGAACAGACTTGAATTAAACTTCTCCTATACAATATTGTTTGGAATTAAACCTTTGCGTCAGGAATACCCAACTACATAAAAATACTAATTCCGTGGATTCGATATTTGTTTCGTGAGAAAAACCTTGCTCGGCAACTAATTAAACAGGTTGAATAAACATGTTCTGTATACCTTGTTTAATCTATTTTTTTAGTTTACGCTCGACAAAATATTTTTTATAGTTTGTAAAAAAATATATCTTCTATCTTTTAATAATATCTTTTGGTTTTCCATGAACTTAAATTATTTTCAATTGTCTAGCGTGTCAAAAACGTTTCAATACAATTCACACAAATATTTTTTAGACTATCCATGTTTTACATGTATTTAGTAGATTGAAATTGGTAGTCAGATGAGCGCCCATCTATAATTATTAAATAAAGTTATTTTGAAATTATTTTTCAACGAAAATAATTTTACATATAAATATTCCATGGAATTAAGCTTTTTTTACTTGCAAGTTATAAAAATGGTGGAAAAATTCCTACCTTCCTTACTTTCTTAACGTTTTATTATCGAAATATTTGTAAAAACACTCATGAACCAAGTGTTTTAGTTTTATAAATTTCGTATTAAGCTATAAAGCCAGTGAGTGTATATTTAAACTTCATTACTTAAGAAAAAAAACAATTCATAGCAATCCACGTTGCTGGTGACAAGAGGACTGGTTTATACCTCACGCAAAGAATTGCGATTGCTATTCAAAGCGAGAATGCAGCTAGCGTTCTTGGAGCCATGCCGCATGTTCACCGACTCCCTACAGATTGTTTAGGTTAGGCTTTAATTATAATTAATTGTAAGATTTACAGATACAATAATAAAATATCATATTTAAAAATGGTGTAAATATTTCTTCACTTGCACAATATTAAAATGTTAAGCCTAAAAGCTTCACCAACGAGGCAGGAAGACAAAAGAGTACCGTCAGAACGGTGCTGCCATCAATATGATGAGGCTCATCAAGGAAGCGCGTGCCAAAAACCCTTTCGTTGAATTCATTAATTTACTTAATGAGCTAAATGTATAATGAACCTTAGTTTCGTCTTATAGGGAACAGAAAGCCATTGTATTGTAACTTGAAAATTGCACGCCCGCATTAGCAAAACGGTGCTGGAAACTACAAGGTGTTGGTTTTTTTACTATTTTTAAGTATAGTTTTGTATAAGTCAGGAATATTATGAATACTACTGGAGCGATGCAAAGAAAGTATTACTTTAATGTTCGTAAATTATCTGCAGACCGTTCTTTTAGCTTTAAACTGGATTGACTTTTTATATGAGAAGAGTAGGAAACCACCTGATGTCAAGTATTCACTGCCCATAGACATCCACGTACAACCACAAATACGACTGAAATCTTATTTGAGCTCGAACGTAGGTACGTTGCTACTCCTCAGGTCTAAGATGGTCGCCTATGGCGGTACCTCCCCGATCGAACTATGTTTCTCCCACCTATAGACAACCACGTCGGCGTACGTTGATACATTGCTACTCCCGAGGATTAATATGATCGCTTTGCTTTTAATTATAGTCGACAATCGCACCTCTTCATCCGAAACACACTAGTCGTTTTACTTGTCGTACCTTTTCAGTCGAAGTAGTTCTGCCTATAATATGATATCTATAAGCAGAAACTAACCGTTATGTAAATTTGTTTAAAGCTTTATAACTTTGATGGTAGCAATATCTCTAGTCAACTTTAAGTACAATACCACTTACATTTGGACTTAGTTAAAAATTGTTTAATATTTTAAAGGTGGTAGAGCTGATAGAGCTCGCCCGGGGCGGCACCACCACCACCCTCATAAAACGCCGTAAAGCAACATGTTCTTCATGTATTGGTTGGGGAGTTGTGGTTGCCGGATACACATTATTGGAGGCGACTGTGTTAGTCCCCGAAAGTAGGAACGCATCCGTGTCCATCCTTAAATAGAACTTCTGTTCCATTTGAGATTGGAAGTGGTTGTCCATGGGCTGCAGTGACCACTTAATATTAGGTGGCCTGCATGCCCGTTTCTTAATCTTAATAAAAGAAAATATTAGGTCAACTGACCACTACCATGTTGCTGCTGTTACTTAAATAACAAGTACTTAATATTTATATATTTTGATAGGAATAACATATTGGAATCTTATGTATTAACAACGGATAATCAAGTTTTAAAAAGTTATACAGTAAAATGTAAATCGTTTTAGAATTTATTACTTTAATAATTTTATGTACGTATGCAGTCTAGTAATATACATATGTATTTAATCATTAATAGTAATTCAATGCGTATTAAGTATCAAGGCTTTTTATATAATACTCTGCAGCACCAATAATAGTAAAAACTAAAGTAATACAAACATTTTAGCAGCATTGTAACGTTCTAATGTCAGTATCATGTAAGTTTATCAAGTAATACCACTAGAAGCTGGATCGCATCTTATTGAATTACTGGTCAGCGGACGTGACGCCGCCGGGTCCGCGTTTGGCTCGTCGGTTCCGCAAGCTTTTCTACGATTCTTGTACGTGAGGTATACAGTTTAATCGATTCTAAATCGATTCGGATTAGGCACACAGCACATTACTTTTTGTAGCGATATTAGCAAAGAAACATGCAATCCATGTTACGCCACGTGGTCACTATTGCCCATGAACATATGTAACCAACATTGTATAAAAGAGGTTTTTTATGTGAAGAATAGCAAACGAGCATGCAAACCACCTGATGGTAAGCAGTCGCAGCTCATATAAATCCATGAACAATTACAAACATGATTGAAATCCTATCGGAGCTCGAACGTAGATGCGTTGCTACTCCTGAGGACTAAGAAGGTCTCCTCGCGTCAAAGTGTAGCCGGCAACCGCACCTCTCTAATCGAAGCACAAGCATTGCTTCACGGCGGATTGTCAGTCTCGTTGAAAATTGTTAAAAATATGTGATTAAATAGTAAGCCAGCAACTACAGCTTTTATTGGTTCACCTAGTCACCTGGTTTTAGGTACCTTCCCAGTCGAACTGTATCTACATTTTAAATAAAGTTTATATAATTAATAATTACATTTTTTAAATCAGACAAATATTATATTTCTTAGCATGGTCCATGATCATTCATGATCGAGCTTGCACAGAGGGAATGAGTATTTGAATATATGTACATACATATATTCAAATACTCATTCAATACATTAGCATTAACTGTATTTCATTCTGAATAAAGATATGGTGTGGAACATCGTATCGGATTAAGCGATCAAAATAACCTCACAGGTGGATCGCATTTTATTGAATTAAATCTCAGCAGATGTGCTGTCGAGTACCTTTTTGACAAACGGACACGATGGATGCTCGATTTTCGTACGTGTGCTGCACACTTTAATCGATTCTTGGACGATTCGTGTCGCGTGCCCGACCGCGATCGTGCGTGTTCTGTACACGATTTATTATTTAATTTTACAGAAAGTACTAGCTTTACTACTATTGTATTCTGCAAGCGTATGGCTCTTTTTTTAAACCAGAGGACTAAGTTAATAAACGTAATGGAGGGCAATGAATTATTTTACACTTGTTTATGGAATCGTATGTACAATGTTATTAAATAGGAGTTACTATTAACGCTTAGTAACTACGAAAACATAAGTAATGTACGTATTTTTATGAATTTTGGTCAAAGTATATCTTAATACATGATAAAAGATAATAAATTAAGACATAGTATACAATCATTCATTAAAATTGTTAGTGACTATATTAGTTACTGTACTTGTTATAATAAATTGTACTATTTAACTATTTTTCGTAATAGTTAAAATCTCTCCAAGGTCACAATATGGTCATGGTCACAATATTGTAAAAGATTGAATAAACACTCGGACGAGAGGGAGAGAGAAAATGAATAATCTAAGGAAATTTAATTTCACGATGGCCCTCCACCTATTCAGAGATGAGACACAATAAGTGAAAGGGTTTCTTTTCAGGCACCTCGGCTCTAAAAAATTGAGGTAATGGAACGTGAATAACAATTCGGCCCTCGGGGGAGTATGAATCGGAAGGTGGGTGGGGGATAGATTGATGGTACCCGTTTGTAGCATCTGTCGTTTAACTGAACATCGATTATAGTATACACCTCGATGTTTCTTTGTTTGGCGAGCTACGTTTGACTCGACTCATCAGTCTCGTCGACTTGAGGGATTAATTTTGCAATATAAACGAATGACAAGCTGATATTTTCCTTTGTAAAAGGACAGTTGTTTTGGGATAAAAAAGGCTCGTTCCGGTTGTCGAGGGTCCTTTTTTCGATGACTGTCATTTGTATGGTGTGAACTAACGGAATATTAATATCTAGTTCGTGCCTGCCTGAAATTATGTTACTCTTTATTGAAGAGGGTTATAGTTTTATTGTTTGTGTTGGTTTAATTGTTTTTGAAAGTAAATTGCGTACTTATTTGCGGTTATTAATGTTGATAGCCTTTAAATTTTGTAGAAGTTAATACTCTTGTGCTTTCTGACATTTTCCTCATTCATGCATCCACTTCCGTGTATTAATATATCCACCAATCAGTGTTACATATCGTGGTATCGGGGAACATTTATGATTATAACAAAATTACTTATTACCTCCTGATTCTGTTCTTGTTCAGTATTTGCCATCAACTGATCTCCGTGAATGCTCCGTCTAAGGAGAAGATAACCATGGCGTCTATGAAAGTCTAGTTCACTAATCCAATCCAACTAAGTAACGTTAATTCATATTTTTATCATAAATAAAAAATATAATTATCAGGAACATCAGGAATTGTATTTAAAGGTTTTGCTCCATATGATAATATTGATATCACTAGAACTATAGTTATTACAATCATAATCAATTTATCCGCAAACGGTGCCCATTACTGATTGCTATTTGTCCACGATATTTGCACCTTTCAGTAGTAATAATCCACAAAAGCAAATGATGAATAGAGGTGTAATGTTTAGCTGAAATCAGCATTAACAATTCTCATAAATTATATCACCGCATATACTTTGATTTAATTCTAACGTAATTATTTTCAATGCAATTTGCTACAATATCGATATTGTCAGATACCATGACTTGTTTATGTTAATACATATCTGATTCATGTATTGATTATAATTAAAGGAGGGTGTATAACTTCGTAGTTTATGGAGTAAATTGACAAATTAAGTACCTCGTATGCAATCTGTAGGTGGATGGGCGACTGCTATGGATAAATTTGCAAACTTAGGTGTATCAGAGGGCATCTTAAGCCATTGGTCCCGGTTAATATTATTTTACGGACAATCGATGGAGCAGAAAGGTCCTCGAGTGGCCACCACGTTTAGGCAAAATGAGCACAGAGCATCCCCCAACCAGGTGGACCGACGACCTGATAAAGGTAGCGGGTAACCGCAGCACGCAAAGGGCACAGAACCGGTAAGAGTGACGGCATTTGGGTGAGGCCTATGTCCAGCAGTAGGCATGTAAAAGCTGATGGATGGAATATTCTTTGATCTTTCATATGTAATTAAATATATTTTTTATAGTACTGAAACCTTTTAGTCTAATCACTTATTACAATAATTAAGTCTAAGTTACCCAAATAATGCTTTAAGAAATCATTAATTGCCTATTTTATTATTATAGTAGTTCTTTTAAATAGTCAATTCGCCTTCAGTAAGGTTGTAAGGGTCTACACAAATACATACAGTCAAACAATAATAAAGTAAGAGTCACGATAAAATAAGTTCAGTGTTGGTTTAAAGATAGTGTACCTATATTTTTATTTGCAGTTTAGAGACGTGACTGCGAATTATGAGCCGTTCTACAGAACGAAAATGTACAATTTAGGATATTGCGGTTTGGCGACCAAAATCGTGCTCGTCTGTATTTATTTTATCTGCTCGTAGTGGTTTTAGATTGCGTGATCGTGATTGTGTGGAAGATGTGTTAAAGAAAACTATTTACTGTAAGATGTGAATTGGAGTGTATAAGTAACTTTTATGTACTATATAAATAGAAATGTTTTTTTTTATAAATTAAAGTAGGTAATGAAGATTCGTTCCACCTGATGACAAGGGTTCACTACTGCTCATGGTCACCCGTGAATTAGCCCATCCGGAGCTCCACATAAAGACTGTAATAAATGAGGTATACTCCTTAGGACAAAGCCTTATATTTGAGTAAGCTGACAACTAAATCTTTTCAATACGTAAGAATTGCTTCACGGTACAAGTGGAAACAACGATAGTATCCTTTGATCTTGCAGTGCTTAAGTATTTGAAGATCGAGAATAAGGATTGTTTAGTTTTTTAAAAGTCCGACGGAGTTAAGCAACATAGAGCACGGTCGGAAGTGACATAGGTGACCGCCAGTAACAAAATTTCAAGTTTCGTTTATATGCTTCCGAGAGTAGGATACGTTATCGTCCTTGGTTGCTACGAAAAGACAACAGTTGTTAAACCCTTTTAAATTTTACAAATCTATTTCTTTATTACATATTTTACTATATTTTATAATCAATTGATGGTTAACTAACGGTTTTGAAGTCAACGAATGAAATAAATAACTCTGATAGGCTTCTTACAGTAAAAGTTTCATTTTTAAATTTATTGTTTTATTACGTGTGATATTTATGCATTTATTTTACATTAAAAATAAACATGTAAAGGCTTTGTAGCAGATAACAAAAAGTAACTGAAACACACTCATAAATGTCTCGGTATGTGTCGAGAGATTGCGCGCAAAGGTTAAACCACGAAGCTAAGCCTCGACTAGGGCCACTAGTTGCTCGGTTTGACGCCGGACATTCTCATTTTACGTTATTAAACCAGTGGCATCATACAAGGCTTTCGTTAACCGAAAAATATAAAAGGCACAGCACTTTGTACGAAATATTACATTAGCAGATATTTTTGGGCTCTACCCTGTTTGAAGTTTGTCATAATATATTGATTTGTCACAGAAGACAACGCTATCAGAATAAGGTCATTTAAACAAGAAAACTTGTTGGAGAAACATTTATTGAGATAAAAAGCAGATAAAACATTTAGAATAAAATATTTGTATAAATGATTGAGAGAAAATTGAACCATCATAATAAACAGAATAATTGCGTGTTGGTGTTGATCGTATCAATAACGTGACACTTATAAAGCTTTGTACAAAATATATCTAATCCTACATCAGAGTAACTTGTATATTCAATATTAGACTGCGATTTTATAAATATTCAACTTTCAATATTTTACTTTAGTATAAGGTACATAGAAACTTTTCATATCAAACTAAAATAATTTCATTAAAATTTATATTCCTTGACAATATAATATATACATATTATGGACCTACAGACAAATAGATAAGTAATATTTTTCGTCTGTACTCAAAGTATAAAATATAATTTTCTTAATATAGGATAAAAAATATGCACAATAAAATTATATAAGATAATATAGATAAGTAGTCACTGCATCTCGAAAACCATCCGTAATATCCTTCAAAGATGGTAACCCCCACTCTGCCAGTAAATAAGGCTCATGAGATTATTGGAAATGTGTTATTCACTCCGCAAAGAATGAGGATTTAGAATGCGATGTGAAAATGTGAAATATTACACAATGTTTATACTCCGACAGATCTCTACTATATTCGTTAGTGGAGAAATAGATTAACTGTGCAGTTTATTGTAAGAGTTGCTTTTTTTACTGACGCGTATAGTTTTGGAGGAGACTACTGTAGTATTATAAGTTTGGGATTAAAGTTAGTTAGTTATATAGTTAACATGCCGCGCGACCAAATATATTTGCGAGGAGTCGTTGGAATAACTTGACTAATCATTAGGTGGTGTTAGTAATAATTATTTCTATCATCCGATCATCCTAAGATCTTTGTATGAGACTGCATTGCGATGTTTTTTTAACAATAAGAATTTTAAGTAAGTACATTCTTATTGAAATCTCGTGTATTGAGAAAAATCCTGATGTTTCTGTTAAAATGTAAACCCTAAGTAAACAAGAAGAAAGGTCATTACTTCGTACGTGCATACTAGGGTTAATAGCGAATTTCATTTTTTTTTGCAAAACAGCTCTATTTAAAGCCAAAAAGCGAGGTATTACACCTTCTTCAGGTCAACTAGGTACGTTTCATCTACACAGTTTAATTTTTGGCGTATTATTTTTCCTATTTTGGTAAAAAGGTGTTAATGTCGTTTGACCTTATGGTCAAACATTAATAGGCGACCATAGTTCTCAGGAGTAGTAACACTTTTGTAATCGACATCAGATTAGGCCTTTGTTTTATATGGAAGTGTGTAAGACTTACTATTGAAATCTCGTTATGTACTTCAATTTTATAAAAAAGAAAATAAAAGGTACCTAAAAGTATATATTACGGTTAAAATATTCTCAATCGGTTAATCGCCAAATAATTGGTGCCTATCTACGTAAAGAGGAAAACGCGACAAATTGAGAACGTTTTTTGCGGTTAAAAATACACAAAAAAGTCATTCCCAACAACATGGCCCTGTTTTCGCATGACAGTTTACGCGAATGTTAAAATTTCCACTCGTCTTTTTCCTTTAAAGAGTTAATTCAATAAGTCCTATCATTATCGTCAGGCTATGATTCTTGTCATTCTATGCACGGATCTTCTCTTACAGTGAAATGCTTAGGTCATAGCCCGTCACGTTGTGTAAGTACGAATTGGTAGGCTTAAATTTCTTTCAGGTTTGCAGAATGCATTATTATTATTCCTATTGCTGATAAAGTAGGTGATAATATCTTTAAATATGTAAACAACTTCAAAAATGTTGAGGCACGTAACTTGTTTCAGAGGCTGTACCGGAGTTCTAGGCCCTCACAGCTGTATAAAATAGTACCATTGAAACCATCTAAAATGTACGAAAATAGGATACAGCGCTCGAAAACACGAAACGTAAGAAGATTACGAGTAGTATACAAGACAGCACATATTGCAAGCGCCGCAGCGTACAGGCGGGTAATGAGGTAAGTTTGCAAATGAAAAGGTTTGTCTTCCATTTCTTATTGAGGTTAATATAAGTAAAAATATACATATTTTTACAATGAACACCTTAAACCGGGTTTAAAGAAATAGACCTCAAACATTCCATATCTTTTGGATTTCAATGTACATTTCATTTATAACACTTTAGATTACATAATTAATTAACGTAAATGTAACATTGAATACTTTAAAATTAGTACAATAAAAATAAATACAAGAATTAGTAATAAAATGAAAAGAAATATAATAGTTGCTTACCAGCAGATTATGAGGGTAAATGAATATATTGTGTAACGTTACTTTCATGTTTGCTGGGTTAAAATGTCGCCATATGTAACGGGAACAAGCAATATATGTAACGGAAATAGTAACATTTAAATAAAGTAAAAGTTTAAATAGTATATGAGTTCTGAAACTTGTCACATCTACTTTCCTATCGTTGAGCAAAATGTTCTATAATTATACCCTACAAAGAAGAAACTTTTATATAGTTCATTCTTGCACGTATAGGACCAACCTATCACATTTCAAAAATCATTTTTTTAATAAAAATGTGTGGATATTCGCAATGAAAGCTTAAACGGTCAACCGAAAGTGCGGTCCTCGTAGTAAAATACAAAACATACATAGAGGATTATTTGAGGCGGCATAGCGGTGGAACGGGAAGCAGGTACAGCCAGCTAATAAGGTAAGTTTGCAAATAACAAGCTGTTTGCTTTTGTTTCTTATCGAATTAATTTTCACCAGTACCTTCCGAACGATATTGTTGGGAGTTACAAATTCAATATTAACGGTGAAAAGGATATGTGAGTTTGTATTTTGTATTTCGAATTTCCGTTACGTAACTTTAGAAAACACCTCCAGCTTTCGCAGAAAGACATTTACATACAGAACAAATGCACGATAAAAAGGTGAACGAAGCATTAGCTTTAAGGGTTTGAAGTTAAACATTTTGTTACTAAGTCTTGTTTGAATGTCCAAATATCATTACAGGATTACTTGTGCTCGTAAATTCCGGTCAATGCTTTATTTGCAAATGGTAATAAAATGTGTTATGACATCGTAACTTTATGACGCATAAGTGTTCAGGATATAATATGCTATATGTTATTTCTTTATTGCTCCTTCAAATTTCATTTCAAAAATATTACTAACTAATAATAAATAAGAGTTTAAAAGCACACATATATATAACTATAGTTGGAAATACCTTAAAGCCACTAATAACTATAATTTATTCTGGGAATTACAAAACCTATTACACTAACTTTAGTGTCATTTGCTTGAGTTTAGCAAGAATATTACGGATGCGAATATTTTCCCACTATACTGAGAGTCTTACCTGCGCGTATGAACATCCTACATAATACCACCGTAATACATAGTATGCCGATCCGTAAGGGAGGGAAATAGCTTTACGAGATTAGGTGATATGAAAATCATTGCAAGGGTTGCGTTCATAAGGATGTTTTTCCTTTACTTATCACCAGAGAGATAATATTAAAATATATCGATCTCAAAATTTTTTACACATATAAACATAACAGTATA
>DWON01006298.1:0-14005 GCA_018251015.1 Phocides pigmalion okeechobee
TATTTGAGATTGGACGTGGTTGTCCATGGGCTGCAGTGACCACTTAACATCAGGTGGCCTGCATGCCCGTTTCTTTCTTCTTTCACAATAAAAAATAAAATGTACCATGACCATGTTACAAAATATGCTTATAAAATGTTTTTTCTATTCTATATTTATTCTGTAGTTTTTATGTCAAAAAGTAACGAACACATTGTCACATATTTTCGCGTTTATAATATTAGTAGGAAGTAGTTCACACATATGCATAGAGATCGATACTTTCGGTAGTTTTCAGTAATAGTTTTTTAATATAAATAAATATCTACTAGAATACCGTTGTAATAAAAATACACAGATATTTTAAATTTCAATAAACTTCCTACTAATAAAAGATGTGCACTTATGTTAGAAACTTATTCCTATGGCATGTCTTATTCAGTTCAGTTTACAAATATTGCATTAAAATATCGAGAACATATCTTGTAGAGATTCTTTTTCATCCAGATAATACCTAAAGATTAGTGTATATAAATGTAACAAGGGTTGTCAACTAGCTATTACGCGCTTCAATAGTCCATGTGGAGATAACATTTGACGCACGCAGTGATTGACGAGGCCTTCCGAGTATGACGGCTTCATTTCATGCTATTCGTAAGTAAATACTCGTTTGACAATATTGCCAACAAAATGATGGATTCTCCCTAAAGATGGTGCTAAGTCTTTTATATTTCCACCCCTTTAGGTTAAATGGTTATTTTTTTACATGTGCGTTTTTTATGTTGGAAAAGTCAGAAATTTTCACTTAAAAATCACAATGTTCTAAAGAGATTATCCATGCGATATAATGTAACTTGCCGACGAAGCTTCTGTGTAAAAATTAAAATTAAATCTCTTTCTTTTCCTTGACACTTTTGCCAACTCTCGAAAGAGCGGTGGCTCGAACTCTATTGAAATCGAGGAATTATTCATTTAAATGATACTTTAAGAGACTCGCAATTACGGTAGACTTATTCTAATAACTTCGCTTCACAATTGGTAAATAATTATAATTATCACCGGGGACCTTCCCTTTGGTAATACACAAAAAGGCGAAAGTGCAAAACTTTTCGGTTCCACGTCTCGGCTATTTAAATTTTCGCAATATTGTTTAAATGTTAGAAAATGCACAAATGTCAACCGTAAATTTGAAGCGATAAAGTCGATATTAGTTTCAATACTTTTTCTAGATAACGATCAAAGAGAGGCTTGATTTTGTGGTGATAATTGCGGTGAATCCTTAATTATTTTGAGGGTAAACTTTGTCAGAGTTAATTTGAGGCTGGATGTTCGATTCCTTTTAATGGACACTCTTTTGGTGACTTCCAATTTATCTGGATGAATAGCGTATTCATTAAACTTGCAGAATGACAATGACTATGTCGGAAAATATTTTAACGATCTGAAATGAAAGCGTTTCCACGAATATTCTCATTTGCTCATAATGAACAAAACGTGGGCTTGTTTTACTGAAATGCAATAATTGAGCATTAATATCCAGAATGTACTGCATTTGCTAGGTGGCAGACCTTAACCATTTCTAGCAACATTAGTGGATCTTTTCTTGGAAAGTGTGATTACCAGTTCACATACATACGAGTAAGAGGCATCAATCTTCTTCTCAAAAATAGCAGCGCATCTGTACATACTTTCCCATTGTTCTAAATTTTGTTATTAGAGATATCTTTGTAATGGGTATTTACTACAAACCATTCTAACTGGCTATATTTCGCACCAGTGGTATGGCTACAAACCTAGTGGTTTAGTCGGGACATTGGGTAACTTAACATGGTCTAAAAATATGATTTAATGTTCTTAGATTAAAGAACAAATTGATTATAATCCAGGTCTACTTACTCTATCATATTATGTTGTTTGCTCGGATCAGGTCTAATGGTATTCAATATATGCAATAGTAAGTATGTTATACTTCCTCTCGTTACAAAATTCCATGTTAAAATTTCGTGTACGAAAGAGAAAACAAACAGTAGAGCGTTCTCCGCATAAAAGCGATGTATTCGTATAACTCAAATACAAATTTATATCACACTGACGCTAAGCCCTTTTAGCGTTCCCCTTCGAATCCCGGCGGGTATACGATAGATATATCTAGGTTTGTGCGGGACCTAGGTAGTATGGTCTGAAGGGGAGGGGCAGGGAATAAGGGGAAGTAATTACGGGGGGAAACATCAAGTGTGTCAGGGGGAGAGTGTGTTGTAAGGACAAAAATATGAGGGTTGAATGCAGTGGAGGTAAGCGTGTCGCCGCGCATCAGTTCACTGTGTCACTGTTGATCTTTTGAAAATCTACCTACAGCTAATACGTGGGTTAAGATCATCGGGGTAACTCGAGGGAGAAACCAGAAAAATATAAAAAAAATATTTTGTACGTATTACCATTTTAAGTAGCATACGGTTTACACTGATGAAAATTATTTAAAATATAATCTACATTTAACAAATAATTGTAATGTAATATATGATACATCTTAATTTAACATTAATAACATGCTATCTAGTACTATTCAAAGTTACTGTTGAATATTGGAAACGTAATAGCAAAATAGGTATGAAACATTCACTACCAACATTTTATACATAAGTATAGTATTTTAATCTACGAAGTTACTACTTAATGTTAATGCACATAATATACATACATACGTCACATTCTTCCACACTAGTAACGAAGTAAAACGTCCTTGTGTCGTAGTAGCCAGGGATACACATACAAACCAGACTCAAAATAGAAATCTAAGCTCGTCATTTAATAGTCTCAAATTAGATCAATGTCATTATTGATGCGTCAGGCAGGAATGGCTAGGGAATTATTTATTAAAACCCAAAACATCCCATTTTAATATTTCCTTTATTAGGAATAAAAAAGATATTCAACTTGTTTACAGAATAACTTGCTTATACATATTCGCACCAAGAAAACGGACGTAATACAGTTCGCGGTCGAAATGTAAAGTAATCCTAACATTCTACATTTATACCTATATCTATCTATTACTAAACAAAACGGTCATTAACAACGAACGCACTTCCCAATTCATCTTTTTAATTTCACCCCATCAAAGCAACGGCGACTAAGGCGCATTATACACGAGTATCGGCCGTATAGGAGTATAGTGTCGAAAGTATTCATCAGTTTGATTGTATCGGGCAGGGGAGTGACGCAACGCTGTTGCCAGGCGGGGGTTCTGACGCATTGCCATGTGCGCAAGAAGATTTTGTTGCAAGTCTTGGATGTGACTTTAAAGTTATTAGCCTTTCAAAATTTAAATCAAAGAAGAAGTAAGGTATTTGTGAAAATTAAGGAAATTTTTATACCGTAAAAATAATTCGGTTTCGATTTCTCGATTTCGATATAAATATATTTTAACAGCATACATATATAATTTGCAAGCTCATTATTTGATCAATTCATTTTAAAAAATAATTCATATATTTTTTATTAACTTAACTAAGACTTTTGATAATAGGTAGGTGTAGTTGTTGTTGTTTATGAAAGCCTAGGCTGTTTTTATTTACGAAAATATGCATTAAATATGATTTCCCGTTACTTTTGTAAAAAATACAAATAATTTATAATTACATTAAACTCACGTAGAGTTCTTACAACATTATGTATTAAATATGAATAAAATAATATCAGTAGCAGCAAGTACGCACAGATAAACGATTCGTTTTCTAACTTCGGAACAGAGTCCTGTAGGAGCCCTATAGGTATGATTATCTGCAGATTAGGCGGGCGGGGGACCTGTGCTCCCGTCGCTGGGCTACGGGGTTCCATCCCCAAGGTCAGATGTTCTATACGCATCTGTATAGCAACCGAATTATCGAGGGGAGCGTGCACGCACCGCCAATTCGTGATTGCGCAACATTTATACTAAATTGGAGCGGTGCGTAATAAATACTCTTGTTGATACTTAGGCATAAGGTAATAAAATTAAGACGGAAATGAAATATGATCGCTTTGTATGTTGTTTGAAAGGTGAAGGTAAACGGTGAATAATGTAATAGATCAAATCCTAGTCTTCATTTCTACGCTTAGTCATTGATTCGTCGGTACAAATCAAACCGTTTACAGTTGCTAATACTTTAAATATATAATCCAATACAATCATAAATGAAGTTAGTATTATACTATTAGTCTATAAATATTTCCTCTACAAAATAATATGCATATCACGTTAATCAAAATCAACAATTATTATGGAAGTGTTTATTATTATGTAAACGAAACCAAGTTAATTCTGATGTACAACGTCATCTATAATTAAAATTAAAATTTTACGATTGCATGCTGTGGTGTACCTATAATTGTAAGTGCAGAAAACAGGTATCTATATTCTTGTTAAGCCTCTATGTAAAATTACCTACTGTTACTTATGTTTGTGACCCAATAAATAAGTAAATAAATTGACTTAGATGTGCTCTGGGAACTAACAACAAAATAAAAAAATATTAAAATTGAGGTCTTAATTAATTTTGAAACGAGCAAATAAGTATGCAGTTTGGCAAGTGGTAGTTATAACAAATGCTCACTGCCGTCCATACCATATATATAGCGTGCAATTTTAACCAAACAAGAATGAAATCCAACTTAAAATAATTCTTATTGTCATAAGGAGTAAGGAACAAAACGAGTGGAACGTCTCATTTAAGTCAAATATTAAGCCTTTGACCACAGCCTTCAAATAAGAAACCAGTAGCGTTCGAAACTGCTGTTATGAAGGAAAATTACCTGTAACCTCCAAGGTGGCATGTGTCAACGGTGGAACTCTACATCTCTTTTGTAAGTGTCTAAAGTTAATCAATGCAGAGTTACAATTGATTGTTGACATAGCAATAAGGAGAGTTTTCGGATGTATTTCGGATGAATCAAAATAAGATTATCGCCCCAATTTCTAATACCCCAGTGAAATGTAGGTGCGTAGAGTCGATATTAATGGCGATTTCACGCTTGGCCGATTGCGAACGGCACGCGTTGTTTCCAGTTTGCGGGGAGGCTCTGATTTCATTATGTTTTTTTTTCATCTCCCTGCAATCCAATAAATCCTGATGGCGGTGGCGGGTTAATTAATAATTTAAAGACACGACGCAATTCCGACCAGTTTTATCAAGCGAAATCGAAATAACAATTATTTATTTTGAAGTTCCAAACGACGTCACATGACCCTTGTCAATGAGTGTGAACAAAATAGAAGGTTCGAGGACTTAACAATTGACACTCAATGTTGTCAAATTTCTCATGTATTATATCATGTTCTTCTGAGAATCAATTTTGATTACGATGTGGTACTACTTATACTTTTGCTTTGTCAACTATTGATATTAAACTTTTACCCTCGATTTTATAAAATAAGTGGGGCTGTTATTATCATTTGTTTTAAGGTGTATATTGTAATTAACATGTGAATTATATGTAAACAATAAATAAATTTTAAAATCTGTAATTTGATGGACATTGAGAAAGATAGGAATAAGGCTAAACTACTCAATTGTTTGATTCTTGTTTTTATTTAAAATTTAAACTGATTATTTTGAGTACTAAACAAAATTTTACGACAATCATTCTGTATTTAAAGTTTAATATTTAACTATCTATAAGATTTTTTATGTTTCTCCCCTCAATATTTCTGTGACCTTAACCCCATTCGGCAAGTAACCATTTGTTTTTTAAGGCATGAAGAACGAGGGTGGTGTGGAACGTACGTCATGATAACCTAAGTGTTCGGTGTTGAGTAGCGTTGTTAAGTATTACTTGAACTGTTGAGTATTTGTGTTGAAGTGATGAGTATCCTAGAATACAAAAGCGAGTCTTCTTTGATCTCAGTGACTCGTGAATAGTCATGCAAAAGGTGTGACTAACGAATGCTTATTCTTTCTTTACTTTTATATAGAATAATTAGTTCGAACGAGGAGGTACCACCGCAGCGCTCATAATCCGCCGTAAGTATTACTAGTATTTCGGTTGGAGAGATGCAGTTGCCGGCTACACTTTGAAGCGAGGTGACCATCTTAGTCTTAGTCACGAGTAGCAACGTACCTACGCTCGTGCTCAGGTATGATTTCAGTCATGTTTATGATTGTACGTGGATATCTATGGGCTGCGACTACTCAACATCAGGTGGTTTGCATGCTCGTTTGCTACTTTTCTCACATAAATTTATATATATAAAAGTTACACGTCGTCCATTTGTTTATTTTTTTTACTGTTCTATACCTCAAATTCTGAATGTGTTATCATGTAGAATTGGCACCTTTGACAAAAATTTTTTTGGAACAATTTAACAATGATCATAATTATAGTGAAGCATGAAGTTTATATGAATATGCATTAGCGACGATGATCACTCACCGTCAGGAGGACTGCATACTGCAGACATGCATTTTTAATATTTTATTATAAAATAAATAATTATCGCATTTTCAACTTCCTAAATAATGAGGAGGTCGTTAATGCATCATAAAGTGGTAATGTCGAGTGTGCTACAGTACGATGTCTTTAAGAGCACTCGTGTTCCAAGCAGTAGTTACTGCAGTTAAGTTAAGGACGACTTAAGGACGGTTTGCTACTTAAATGGTCTGCAGTATTATTTTTAAACTTGTTTTTATTGAACCGTACAATTTTTTAAGATTTATTCGTGATTTTTATTTTTTTAAATCAGATCAGCAGAAACTATGCAAGAAATGTTTAATCATAAAAAATATATTTTTGTTTATTGAAATGACATAAGATGGTAGAGCCATTAGAACTCGCCCGGACCAGAACCACCGCCACCCAAATAACCCGCGATAAAGCAACATGTCCTTCATGTATTGTGTTTCGGTTGTGGAGGTGTGCTGTATATCCGACATTATTGGAGGCGAACATCTTAGTCCTCAAAAATAGTAACGCATCCGCGTCCATCCTAAATAGAACTTCTGTTCTGTTTGAGATTGAACGTGGTTGTCCATGGACTGCAGTGACCACTTATCATCAGGTGGCCTGCATGCCTGTTTCTTACTCTTTCACAATAAAAAAAATGTTTTTGATTGTAATATTATGCACGTTTTTATGTTACAAAAATAGCAAATGGTCAAACATAACCATGCACATCTACATTGAATTTCTAATCCTACATTATTACATACAATAAAGAATTACATCTTGACTTATATCTTGATATTCTATTTGATTTATAGATATCTAGTTGTACCTAGAAGTGTTGCTACTATTGAGGACTAAGATGGTCGTTTGACTTGCAACTACAAAAGGCTACCACGTCTCTACAACCGAAATACAAGAATTGCGTCACAGTGGATCACGAAGATAATGATGGTACCTTCCTTATATTGTACCTCGCTACTTATTTTTATTGCGACCATTATTATTTTATCCTAAATACCTTATTTTATTAACTCTATTAATAATAACAACATATTACACAACATTTTAAACATTTTATTACTTGTACTTACGTTTAATGGGAAACAATTTCCACTCGACACCGTAGTTTAGCCGTGATCAGGAGCCCTTCAATTGATTGGAAATATCGGGAATTTTAAACGTTAATCATGAGTAACCATTAAATAATACAATGTATAATTTCCGCGATGGTATTAGTTTAAAATCGTATATTAAACTTTTACAAGACAGGGTGCTCATGACGACAGTACTTTCATCTAAGAATGTAAAAATAAAGGTTATATAGAAAAATTACTCAACTTCTGGGTACATGTAACAAAGTCCCGTTTTAAATGAGTAATTTAGCATTTTTGGTAATTGCTTCGGGTGACAGAGCGACACTGGGCAATTGTGCGAGTTATTTACGACTTCAATAAAGTAAACCTTAAAATTGTTAATGAAAAGGTATTAAACAAGCGGACCCCTCGTAAATAACGCGGTGACAGAGCCCGGGAAGAAAAATGCTGCGTGGATTTGAACAAATTACGTCTGTGCCATCAAGCGATGAAGTATCGAATTCATTTTCGCTTGCAACGTAAATATAAATGAGTTAACCTGCGACTTAGCTCGCTAAATGTAAACTTAGATGATAGAAACAATCATTTTCAACTCGATCACAGATATGTCCCTAATTTTCCACGCGAGAATTGTTTTACATTGGAAAGTAGCGTTTTTTGTGTAAGAAGGATTAGAAAAATCAATTCAGATTGAGTGAAAGTGTAGTTTCATTTTTTTTACTGTAGCATATAAAGACAAAACAAAATTAGGATAACAAAAACTAACATGAACCCTTTTTACGAAGCACTCCCCAGTATATAGACAGATGCTTCATGTACTGCCCCTGGGCAGTATTCCCCCTTAAATACTAACAGTTAATTTCATTATTACCGACCGGTTGCATTGGATCAGCTTTATAATATGTTTGAAGTCATAAATTTTTAGTTTAGTGTATACACTTATAAAAAAACATACAAATTTGTAATTTAAAACTAAAACGTAAAGTAAATTTCTAATATCCTGAAAACATAATCCGGGTTAAAGCTTTTTTGTGTTTCAGAGAGCTGAGGCTTACATATTTTTTTAATTATCTCCAAATATTATAAAAGAAAGTCGCCCGTTGCGTCTGTCTGTCTGTTCATGATAAACTCAAAAATGTACTGGATAGATTTTTTCACAGCTTTCAACAATAGGTAGAATGATTCCTGAGGAAGATTTCGATGCATAATAAGTTGAGGTTTTTTTGTAAATAGGGAGAGAAATGAACTCGTTGGAAATAGATGTTTCTAATTGTTATTTTTTGCATCTAAATAATGACTGGATGCATATATGAAAGTAAATTAATGTAAGTAAATATTAACTCTATTACGTGAGCGAAGCTGGGCCGGGTCACTAGTATGTGTATAAATCGATGAAAGTAAATGACTTTAACGACATAGAAAATAATTGAAGGCATGCATATAGGCTACAGAGTTCTCCATAAAGCTCTTAAAAGTGTCTGAAGTCTACTAATCTGAATCTGACCAGCGTGTTAAAATAGGACGATGAAGGGTTGATAAGATGAATGACTTACGAGTAAAGGGCTTAAACTATTAAGAATATTTGTTGTCGCACTCGTTAATTTTATTTACACCATCTATGTACATTATTATTACATATGTAACATAATTTTTATGTATTTTCATTATGGTATAGTATATGTCATATTTGTAAAGTTTATTTATCTATGTATACACACCTTCGCCCCCCTCCATATATCTTTTTTTTCTTTTACACAAAGATTGTCTGGAAGATATCGCTATCAGCAATAGGACCGTCTATTGTTTATATTTGTTTATTTAGTAATTGTTTTTCCCTATATACGTTGTATCCTTTCTTTCGCCGGGTACAATGAGGCATATTTGTATGGTAATGTAAATAAAATTATCGATAATAGTACGTAAGGTAAGCAATAACGGCATCAAAAAGCGAAATTTATGTTTTGATCACTTCATATATTGCGCGGACGTTAATCGAAATCTTATTTCATGCGGCAAATGTCCCGTGAATGGCGCAAAGCTTCCCTGTATATCACAAAGGACGTACGAGATTGCGTTCAGAGCTTGTAAAGACCGCACGGCCGCTCGCGTCGCCTTTTTACTCCTAATAATAAATAGAAGAATAGAATTCCCGTAGGATTGAAACACAGTTGTATCATTATAATCCTCTTATAGAAAGTCTTTCACGAAATACGTAAGTCTAGACTTTACAATACAATAATTACGATGTCCCCACGGGACGGGTGTATTCATCTAAAATGTTTTGTTGTACATAAAATTTATATTCGTGTTTTCATTAAATTCGCAAATCTCGTCAGTTTATAAATTTCGATATGAATGTACTTTATAAATTAGTAACTATTCAGACTCAGAATTCTTCGTTTCTTATGTTAAATCAAATATAATATTAAAGAGAAACTATTGTTAGTGGAAAAAATGTATCATTTTTATGCAATTTACTTATTGCTTTCTGTAGGTATACAATTGTGCTTCTTAAAATATTAAATTTATTTGAATTTCTAGCTGTAAATACAAGAGTACAGCTGTTTTTAAAGACAAAAGATCTCTATTAACTTAGTAGCTAGTAGTAAAACTAAAATAGTTTTGATTACTTTTAGAAAATAAGTGTAACAACTCATTTTAATGCGTTTAATACTTTTTATCTTCATGTTCATTTTTTATAAGTAATATGTGATGTTTAAAAGATTTTTCTGTAAATCGGTAGAAGCAATTTTGTACAGAGAGTTTGAATACACACTCAATTTGTAGATTACGAAGACCTTACTTATGAATGTAAATAGTGTGTATGTTGTATATATATGGAATTAATTATATAACTATATATTTTATTTGATAACCACACTTTCGCGACCACTTCTTTTGAATATTCTCCTCTACTTTTTGATATCATACGCTTCCAGAAATAAGACGAAACTAATGATATCTCTTAATCACACTAAAATACATTGAACTCTTTAGTCTACATAGCGTCCTGATGAAATAGACATACTTACATATTCCCGGAAATATTATCGTCATTGTGTAGTCAGGTAATAACATTTGCCTCTATTCCCATCTCTATGAATGTACGTGCATGATTTCTGTATAGGCCGAAGTTTCGATTTTACAAGCTCTTCCTGTCTTCGTATACCTTAATATAATATACCACCCATTCGACGGTCCGGTCTGGGCCAGTTCTAAATTCGAATCACGTATTCGTTCGTTCGTTTTAAAAAGAAATACTGAATGTGCCCTGACTGAAATTATAGTGTTTTGTGACATCCCACGATTTTTGATTTACCTTACCTTTCTTGACTTTCAATTCTCGTTTATGACGGATTATTTAATATGAAAGTGTCTTAATTTTTTCTAAAAATTGCATGCCACATCACACATAGTGACGGGTTGACCACACACTACATCATTGTATAGCGTGTCACAAAACACATCTACCTAATAAGTTCCGTCAATGCAGAGCTTACATTTTCCGAGTAAAGTGTCTGTGACATACGGGAAGATGGAACAAAATATCAAGTGTTTCTTTTTTAGGTACTTGGCTACGGACTTTTAGAAAAACATTAAAATTAAAGTAACGCTTTTCATAAGAGTAACATAGTGATTAAATTTAAGTTTTCACGTATTTTATAAAATTAATAGTCATACTCGTCAGTTAATTTTAAAATCTAATATTTGATATCATTTCCATCAATTTAAAATTTAATTCAGACTTATACAACATACAAAAGTGAATCAAGATATACTAAAGAATCTAAAATGTTTTAATTTCATCTTAGCAACGAACTAATATGAAATATTTAATAGTCTACTTATCTATATCTGATATTTTCTATTTTTCTATAGTTAATTAAAAAAAAAACAACGGGCTTTAGGAATGTATCTCCTGGTTTGTTAACTAAGGAATGTTTTTTAAAATGTATATTTGTTTTTGTACATTGTTATATTCATAGATAAATTACCCATTAAAATTATTAATTTACTTCTTAATATGAAAATTCCTTTAGTATTTTTTCCTTTTTTGTAATTTTATAATAATCAAAAATCAA
Organism: Phocides pigmalion okeechobee; assembly: GCA_018251015.1. Classification (NCBI taxonomy): domain Eukaryota; kingdom Metazoa; phylum Arthropoda; class Insecta; order Lepidoptera; family Hesperiidae; genus Phocides; species Phocides pigmalion. Next base: position 11,576 of record DWON01006298.1, read on the forward strand.
ACTCCATTAGACAAACAAATAAAAACTACAATTTCTTGAGAATAAAACTAAAATAGTTAAAGCGACTTATAATAAAAGTTGTTTTAAAATTCGATTTTAAAACCACTTTGGTTTGAGCAAACAAATCGTAAAGAAGAAGTCATAAACAGCACACCTTCGTTGATACAAAAGGAAATTGCTTATTTTACGTCGAGTGACGGAGCATTTCGTCCGTTCTTATTATGGTTTTCAAACTAAACATTTTTACGAGAGCTTCGAACACATCCGATTAAATGGAAAACTTATTTTATTTTTAATGTTTGTAATAAATAATGATCTTAGATATATTTTGAATTAATACTAAAAATATAGTCTAATTTTCATGTATTTTCTTTTATGTTAAAAAAGTAACAGACGGGCAGATAACCTGATGCGAAGTGGAAGCTGAGGCCCACACATATTAACATCCAACCTAAAACATGAAAGAAACCTATTTTTCTTGTGCGAAGAATAGCAAACGAGTACGCAAACCACCTATATTAAGTAGTCGCAGCCAATAGACATCCACGTACAACCACACACGACCGAAAACCTATCAGAGCTCGAGCGTAGATGCGTTGCTACCCCTGAAGACTAAAATGAACGCGTCGCTTCAAAGTGTAGCTGGGAACTGCACCTCTCCAACGCTTTACGACAGATTATAAGGGCGGCCGTACGTCTCCGGTCAAACTATAGTTCTCCCACCTTTAAACCTAAGGAGGTTGTGAGTATACGTTGCTACCTTTAAGGATAATTCACCATGTTTGTAATTAAATTTGACACATCTCTTGAATAGAACCAAGATTTGCTATACGGTTAATTATAATTGCTTGGCTTTTACTTTCGTCTGCAACATTATGTTGAGTATAAAACATATGAACACGTGAAAATGTTCTAAAAAGTAAGTTACTGTTAATATTATTAGAAGGTTCAAATACGGTTTTATTTGTTGAACTGTTTACTGCTACACATGATAAGTAAACATTTGCACCTCGCATAAAAGGCACAATGTAGCTAAGAACTGTCTTGTGTTCGTACATGTGTTGAAAATATAGACTGTGAAACAAGTAGAAGTGGCAATTATTTAGACATCGTGAGTCTTGCTGCGATTCTTTAGGTATTACGAGACTATTGCTGGTATGATTTATACTTGCAAATGTATTGTTTTCTCTATTACTGAATGTCACCAATTTTTACTGTAAATATCTTAAGGGATGTCTACTAGATATGTCAGTCTATAGAGAAACATAAAACGTAGACAACAGTGTCAAGTTCTGTGATCCCAGACGAATGGACACAGAAAAACTTCACTGAATACATGTTTAGTGTTATTCATCTCCGTAAGACACTGTGGGAAAGCGCACGTGGAGTCTGGCCACTGTCAACCTTCGCAACTTTGTCGAGTTCTGGTCGAACAACTTTACAAGAATTCGTTGGTATTAGTTTTGATCACATATATTTATTACAGAGACTCGTAAATTGATCTTTTCAAATATACATATCGCTTGTCCGGAAGAATACAGTATCATGTCAAAATTTTGCACTAACTGAATTAATGATACAGTTCGACTAAAAAAAGTACGTTAAAAACTTTAATCGCTTTTCCTGAAAAAGTACGATTTTAGAGTTAATACAGTATTCTTGCGGACAAGCGATATGTTTCCTGTGTTTTTTTTTATATATATAAGAAGAGTAGCAAACGAGTATGCAAACCAACTGATGCTAAGTAGTCGCAACCCATAGACATCTACGTATGACCACAAACACGACCGAAATCCAATCTGAGCTCGAACGTAGATACGTTGCTACCCCTGAGTTCAAAGTGTAGCCGGCAACTGCACTTTTCCAACCGTAATACAAGTAATGTTTTACGGCGGATTATGAGAGCGGTGGTGGTACCTCCCCGGCCGAAGTATAGTTCTCCCAACATTAAACCGCTGTGAAAGCTCTTTACAAAATTGTAGATACGATAATAACACTAAAAGAGAGTAACAAAAGGAAAGTTTAACAGAAATATTTGTTTTGTATGATGATAAATCTGGTAAGGTTCATCGGGGAGGTACCACTGATACACGTATTTTTAGCGTGAAGCATTCTTGCGTATTACATTAGTGGAACAGTACATGTTAAGACTCGTCCATCTTTTTGAGAAGTACAGTAGAATTTTGCTAATCACTGTCGGTTGCCGCCTAACTACATACTACTACTACTACTACAATTACTATTTTTTATTATTATTATTATGAAAGAGTAAGAAACGAGCATGCAGGCCACCTGATGTTAAGTGGTCACCGCAGCTCATGGACGACCACGTCCAATCTTAAATAGAACAGAAATTCTATTTAAGGATGGACGTGGATGCGTTCCAACTCTTGAGGACTAAGATGGTCGCCTCCAATAATGTGTATTCGG
>DWON01006299.1:0-14005 GCA_018251015.1 Phocides pigmalion okeechobee
ATGTAACTCAGTAATAAAGACAATTTTTATTTTTATTTATTTTATTTTATGTTAGTTTTTGGCACGGAGCATATAATAATTAATTTCGGATAACTCGGACTATATGAATAATACCCAATGACTTCGCAAAATCGGTTGCTTGCTAGAAATTTTAACCTGCCAGCCTGCACTCAAAGAATAAGAGGAAGGAGAGGACAAAGATTTCAGCTTATTAGTTTATCACTTCTTATCTGTACTGTGCCTAAGCTGTTGAAATGTCTTCTATCAATACAACTTACTTAGCACCTATCTAAATCAAAATATTTACACATTTTTTCAAAGTAGATTCCGACTCACAATCTGTATCGCTTTAGAAATCAAGTGACAATAGAAACTCAAAAAAATATATGAGTCATTTTTGTTTAAATTCATAACATTGTCTCTGGCGGTAAACTTGTTTAACACACTGTTGTACTATATTTTATTTTTATTTTATAGCTTTGGTCACACTGAAGACGATATAACAATACCTTTATAGAAATTTCCAACCCATATTACGTCCCCCCCTTAAACGTCAACCCCCAAATGTCAAATGTTGATGTTATGTCAACTCCTTAAGGGCGAAATTTTCGAATTTCCTTTCTTAGTCCTATTTTACGCTATACACGGAATCTATCAAAAAGAAATCTAGATTCTAGGTTTAGTGGTTTAGGCTGTATATTGATCGACTGATCTCTGGGTTTGTAGGTTACCCTTAGTTAGTTAGTTACCTCTTTAATAAATATAGATTGAGAAAACCTTTACAAAAAAACTTACCTCTTTAGCGGTCAGGAAAAAAATCTAGTTCTCTCACAATTCAAAATACCATTGATCGTATTCACTGACCGTACAATCGCCAATTAAGCCCGTAAGAACGTGGTCTTCAACTTTTTATTTCGTCTTAATACCACGAGGTCTCTATTTGACTGCGAGCGAGTAACGATAAGATAATAAAGGCGATAGGACAAAAATACCGTTTTCTATTTTTAAAGGATACTAGAGGTACCATTAACACTTGCAAAGACAACTTCATAAACACCTAGATCCAGAAATGAAATCATAATTCGTTCTTTACATGTGTGCTATTCGAAAATGCGACCTGGAACCTTCTGTGTGGCAGAGTAGTATGATAATTATTGCAATATATAGATCGCTACACTACATGATGAAAGTGAACACATGTAAAATTTATATTTATGTAAAAAAATATAATCTGTTTTGTCTGTCCAGTCTGGAAAATAAATATAGTCAAACCATTGCTCCAAAATTCGCACAACACGTACTGTATAGATAGAACTATTATATTTAACAATCAGCAAAACGAAGTTAATAGTAGGAATAAAGTATTGAGAGGAAAACGCCTACTAGTGTAAGAGTCAAGGATAAAAGGTTTCGAGGAAGGAAGTGACGATTATTTTATAATAACCATAATTTTCAGGAATTCGAATCATATTATTGCTTAATTTTTTATCGTTTGTCGCTTACAGCTCACTAATTAGTAATCAAACAAGCCAATAAGTCAGTAAGTCGGTTGGTAGCTGACGCAACTCATTTGTGCTCGTGATTGATACTAATCCTCTTAATCCACGAGCTCACTGTTCGACGGGCGCTGGACAAAAGAACTGCTTCAGAGAAAGCCATCGCTTAACACTTAGATATGTACCGATGTGATTAGTACATTTGGTGTTTAGTTATTTTTTTGTTAAGTTGCCCAACCTGCTTTTGTAACTTGTACGTGTTATTTTATATTTAGCTTATAGCTGTTTAGGTTTTTTTGTGAGAAGAGTAGTAAACAAGCGCGCAGGTCTTTCGTAAGCATTTTTGCTAAGTAAGTCTCTCCGGCCACGCAGTTTAGCCATCACTACCCAGTTTGGTGACCACGAGCCATGTAATTGGTTTGAAATATCTGCAACCAAAAATCAAAATTCATTAATCGTGAGTACAAACAGAGCGTACGTATATCCATGGGCTGCAAAATCCATTAGGACTTAAGTCCTGTTTGTAGTTGGATGTAGGTATACATAGGCTTTAGATCATTTGACATCAGATAACAATTGGTCAACATTACCAACATAAAAAAAAACTTAACAGAAACACTTTTAATTGTTTCAACAAAGCATCTTCAGTTCACCGTTATAACTAAAACGGTTAGTCAATTGAATCAAAGGCGATCGATCTAACCGACCACCAACACCGAACAAGCCTTCTCGATTAACTTGAGACACTTAAAAATTTATTACCACCATCCGTATTGTTTCAATTAGAAATGCCGAATTAAATGTATTCTAGGAACGCCCAAATTGCCGTGTCTCGTAATTGTAATTTAGAATATCTTACCATTGTTATTTATAACTGAATAGCGTAACAACCAAACTATATATACAATTGCAACAGTTCATATGTCTGTGTGTAATAATTTAAAGGCGCAAAGAAGTAAATCCACCTATGATCTGCATTCTAGTATCAGTCCAGACTAAACTACTAATAGAGCAGTCCTAAACAGTCATTAGTCCTTACATTTAGTTCATAAATAACATGAACATTAGAACTTCCTGGTTGCTGGTTAGAGTTTCTTGGTCTTTCGAACGTTATGAATCTCTCAAAGTTCCTAAGTCATGGTTGTTGTAGAGAAAAATAACCTCAACTACACAAACACCCATATCTAGAACAGATCAGAAAATTATTTTCAATAATATGACATCGCGTGTTCGAGGTTCAAATCGAGTGTCCGGCGTACACCAGAAGGGTTGCTGGGATAGTTTTCATTATACATATGTATATGTACATGGACGAAGATCAAACCCTAAACTGCACGTTGTCGATCGAGTTTCCGAAAGTGTCCAGGCGAAGTGGAATGCTCAAACTAGTCGTTATTTATTTTCCAAATATCAATAAACAGAATACACCCTACAGCGGCAATATTTTACGACACGCCTATGTTATGTTTCGGCCGTTGGCGTCCATTATTTTTCTCTTAGATTTGATTTTAGATCAAAACCAGGTTACAATTAAAGAATATGTTTTTCGAAAGCCATTGGTGTATTTGAGTTAATTTACCGCCTACCTCCATGCATGTTCCATACTAAATTACGACGTATAGATGCCAATAAATTGCCATGTGTAATAGAGTTGACTTATAGGATTAAAAATATTTATTTTAATTTAATAAACCTTTATATAATTTTAAATCTAAATTATATATTTTTTTTATTTTACGTATGTTGCCAAAGTAAATGTGAAAGGTGATGCGACTTATCAATTACTTAAAATATAAAATGTATGTTTTATATATGTGAAGAATATGTAAAATCTATAGTTTTAGGACAGCTTTAACTATTTACTTAAATTTTTGAAACTTCTTTAGCGGTTAAAATATTGGTTGACACTCGCAAATTCAAAACAAAATTTAAAGCTTATTTTAAAACATATTCTTATGATGATTTCAATTTACAATTTTTTTAACGAAACAAAAATTAACTTTCTTGTGTAATTAGATATTCCTATAATCATCTTCCGATGCCATCGTCGGATCATAGATGATCTGATGATAGCGTCGTAAGATGAGTCGTAAGTCGTAAGTCGTAAGTTCTTTAATTTTAATGTTTAATTAAAGATTCCTATAGACACCTTCCGACTATATCATCATGTCCTAATCACTCTTAATACTCAAGAAAACAGATCTAACGAATCCAAACTCACCAGGATCATGTCACGTAGTTGAGAAGTTCCAATGTTCTTCATGCGATGGAACTTGACCGACCCTGTAGTAGATGAAAAAAGGTTCTATTATTAGCTAATCTTCTAACATAAAAAGTGGGTTAGCAGAACATTACCAAAACTGTATTGTAACATTTACTTCATCAATCTATAACTTTCTATTCGCAACTTTTATGCTTGAGATAAAATATAACTAAAACAATAGTGCGAGATAACTGCTGGTCGGTCAATCAATAAATCAGTGCGTGAAACAGGTGTCTATTATAGATGCAGATTCTTATCAATTGTGAAGTTAAAAGCATGTGAAGGTCGTCTAACGATAAGATCTGTTTGAAATCGAATCTAAGTTCTCGTTGAGTGAAGAGTTCATTATGTAAGCAATAAGGAAAACCAAAATGCAAATATTTGCAAAATTGTTTATTATGATCTTACATTATAGAACCATTTGCCAAAGACTTGTCTTTCCCGTGTGTAATGTCGTTTTATTTGACCTTGAAAATTATTGTACCAAATTGGACAAAACTTTCTCGTATAGATAAATATCTATAGAGATAAATAAAAAATGATAGAAAATCCTGAATCCAAAAAACGAACTAGCTGAAAGACTAAAAAGAAATTATAAACATGAATTTCATAGTACAGATTGTTACATAGGTTTGTTAAAAAATAAAGGAAAAATACGCAGGTCATGATGATGATTAAGTGGTTGCTGCAACCCATCTACTCCCAGGTCAAACAGGACTCAAGTCCTATCTGACCTCATAGATAGACGTGGGGCTTATCCTGAATACAAAGTTGGACGCATCACTTAAAAGTCTACCTGCATCCACAACTCCAGAACAACAGTTGTTTCACAATGCATTATAAGGGTGGCAACAGTAACTAAGTAACCTGTATTACAACTATTAGTCCCCATGTTTAATCGAGACCACCCGTGACAAGAGGGCTGGTTCATATCTCGCGCAGAGAATTGAGATTGATATTCAACGCGGGAATGCAGCTAGGCGTTCTTGGAACCATGCTGCATGGGCACGGACTTTCTACAGATTATTTAGGTTAGGATTTTATTATAATTAGTTTTAAGATTTGCATAATTGTAATTAAAATGTATTTATTATTCATTTATTTTATATTCATATTTCTTAATTTAGTTTAACTTTTTCTTAGTTTAAACTTTTTTTATATATAATTATAAATACAAATATAATTAAAATGTAAATAAAACCCCTGTATTTAATAAATACAACTGCGCAATAGTATACAAAGTTTAAATGTAAAAATATAATTATATTCCACCGATAAATACCTAAAATCTTGACCTATATAATCATCTATTGTTCCACAGGGCCATTTCAGCCAATTGTTCTAGATTGTACAAAGCCTCCAATTATTACATGGAACAATTTTGAGTACTAATTTATTTTTTATTAGACCCATTATATTACTTGCTTTAATTAAGTGCCGAGCTGGTTGCAAAATTACTTTAAGTATAGTGTACTTCAAACTATTTGTTACCGTTTCAACACTCAATAATTTGCGTGCCTTTAAAGCTAACAAAAAGGTTAGTAAGCTTTTTGAAACCGAATAAGTCTTTGAACAATTACCATGGTTAAATATTTTTACAAATTCTCTGGCACGGAACTCTGATTCCTTGAAGTCATGTGTATATTAAAAAAAAAACTTACGTCCGTTATCTGTGAAGAAAAACATCATGAGGAAACAAAGAGTTCATCATAAAGATTTCAAAGGTATCAGAACCTACCGAATTGCACCTGGCCAAAAATTTTGATCCTTGCGTTGTATTCAAACTGGAGTGGTATAAGCACCTTCAAGTCCGCATTAGAGTTGCCTCTACTAGGAATATGTTTAATGATAAAAAGAAACAGAGTCCTCGCTATGAAATGCGGATGGCTCTTCTCTGGGTTTTATATTACATTGTTTGCTTTCCAAGTTTTTAGAGAAATGGTAAAATGGTGATAGAACTATAGTTCGACCGGGAGATCACCAGCGTTATCAAGATCCGCCGTAACGCATTACTTGTGTTTCGCTTGAAGAGATGTGGCTGTCGGTTATACCACTAGAATTCTCAAAATCTTTCAAAAGCTAGTCTTGTGTTTGGGTTGGAGAGGTGTGTCTTCCGGTGACACTTACAAGCGAAGCAACCATTTAGGCTGTCATTAGTAGCATCTATGTAAGTACATATGTAGTAGGGTGTGTAAGTGTATGAAGCGTCTATGTAAGGCCTTCGACGAGTTTCAGTTGACTTTGAAGATAGTTAAGGATATTCATGGGCTGCAGCAACCATTCAACAAGTGAAGTGCTCGCTTTTTGCAACACTTATATAAAAAATAACCACCAGGCACTTGTGTAATAGTTTATATTTACTTGCATTATTTTTCTTTCATACGTGAATCCAGTCATTAACAATTGCAAAAACGAACAATTAGAAACATCTGTTTCGAACGACGATTGAATTACTTTATTGAATTTAACTATTTAATTTCTCGTCAAATTAAAAAAAAAACTTATTATATACCAAAACCTTCCTCAAAAATCACTATTTGTTACAAACTGTGAGAAAATCTGTCCAGTACTTTTTGAGTACGAATAGACAGACAGTTGCGACTTAGGTAAAGGACGACAGAGGGAACTTTGTTTTATATTACTGGCATCTTCATAATCACACTTACAACGTTTAAGCCTCGCACATTGAAAAATCACATCAATAGACAGTCAACAAAAACTAGAATTACACTCACACAGACGTAATTAAATACAGCCTGATCTTCTAAAGAACTCATTCAAACGTTATAAGCTAAGGTGTTTAATTATACTATCGCTGACCACTAAATATGAAGATATACCGTTCAACCCACCTATTTATAAAATTACAGCTTTTACGGTACACGATTAATGACCTTAGGTACATTAGCTGACGCCTATGGGAGCAATTTGGCGAAAGTATCATACATACGATATTATGTGCCACAAACATTTGATTTAATAATAGCCTCTGATTAACGGGGTTCATATATGAGGCGATAAAGTTAGTCAAATAATTTACGGTGTTTTTAAGGTTCCGTTCGGAACACTAAAAATGAAACTATTATGTCCGTCTATATGTCGTATGTACACGATTAGTAGTATATAGATGTTTGAAAGGCTTTTTTAACCAGCCTTAAGAAGGAGATTTTAAAATATGTTGTTGTTTTGTTTATTGCCACAAAAAAATGTTATTAATTAACCGATTTTGACACTTTTTTTTTAATTTGAAAGGGTATACTTTTAAGGGTATACTTTACGTGCTATTATTATTTGTGGAGGAAATATCTCATCTCATCCTCTTTATTTGTCTATTTCATCCTCTTTATTTCACCCCTAACGGTGAAATAAAAAGGATAAAATTTTGTATTGGAGTGCAGTTTTATTTGGAAGAAATTATTTTTTCTAAGGGTGTAATTAGATGCAATTTTCACTCACACAAACACTCAAAACTTTAGTTTGAAACAAATATGTTGTGTACTTTAAAATACGGATTTAATAGGGTTCCGTAGTCAAAAGAAAATTATAGGAACTACGGAACTCTTCGCTGTATATAGTGCCACACGCACTTGGTAGTTTTTTTCTACGTCGCCGGATGAACTAATTAGTGAGAGGCTGTTAATGAAACAATTTCAACTTTCTAAAGCCCTAAGTAATTGTTTAATTAGTCTTAATTTTACTGACGCTATTAAATCTTTGATTTATGCACTTTTTTACTTTCATTTAAGTTAGTTATTAATAGGACACTAGGATAATAAAGATGAGATAATAGATAGATAGACAAACCTTTTCTCCAATAATAAAAATAAGAAAAATATAGATAACACATTTAAATAGTACATTTCGGTACAGATAGTAGTACCTTCCTGCAATGTGAAAGGCAACAAAATTCATAGGTGAATGTGGTAAGTACGGCAAATCTATCGTGAAGCATTTTTGGGTTCCGGTTTGAAGCGTAGTTGCCAGCTAAATCACAAACGACGACCATCTAAATTCTCACAGTTATAAATAAATAATATATTTTCAAACTGATAATAATGAAAGCCTTAAATTAAAAGTAATAATTAAAATCTCAAAACCATAGTAATAACCTAAACTAAACAACCTAAAGGAAATCCGTGCTCACGTCAAGAATGCTAGCCGCATTCTCGCGTTGAATAGCGATCGCAGTTCTCTACGCGAGATATGAACCAGCTCTCTTGTTTCCGGCGGCATCGACCAAACGTAGGACATTTTTTTATTAATTATGCTATCTGATATTTTAAATGTTTTTCAAATATTTGAAATTTCATGGTATACTTAGAATTTGAACCTCCAGCATTCAGCATATGTACATATACCATAAAATTCTATACCATTAAACTCGATACTAATAAAATATATAAAACATTATTTTTCACTCATCACTGTGTCTACTAAGTGTTAAATACAGCGTGATCTTTTATGACTTCATTTAAGTCAACAAAAAATGTAGCGTAACGAATAAACTTCGGAACTCGGCTCACCTTTTTCTGTATTGATTTCTAAAACACTCCAACGATTCCGCTACTTAAGTCAAGCCGTTCTAGTTTCGCAAGTCTTTTGTTAAATGATTAATCATTTCTAAAAAGATTGTTAAATTATTTGACTACCTCTCGTACCACTTTCGTGCGAACCAAGTTACTGAGGCATCTCGTCAAAACTACAGTGAATCCTATTGTGTTGAGATAACGGTTGTTTTTCCTTAACAATGTATGCAGTAGCGGCATAAAACGGTGGTCGGTGATATCTGTCGTCAAACTAAGACAGACAGATTGGGCAACGTGACACCTCTATATGCATGTAAGGTAGAAAGTAGTCGGTGACCGTCCACAATGAGTGGAAACTAACGCATACCGCGGATTCAATTGAATCATTCTAGCATTAACACGTAGCGTCGACAAAAAAGTGTTTTTTACCGATTTAAAAAAAAGAGGTTCTCAATTAGATTGCATTTTTATGTTAGTTACTGTATAAATGGTCATTTATAAAGTATTTGAAGAATTTATACTTCCTGTTTGATCTGATTGTCCCATCTGAGCGACGCTGCTGCTGACAAGAGGGCTGGTTCATACTTCGCACCGAGAATTGCTATCGCTATTCTACGCGGTATTGTAGCTACCGTTTTTGGCATTATGCCGCTTGCGTACATAGTCCCATCAGATTGTTTAGGTTAGGCTTTTATTATAATTCATTTTAAGGTGCTCATTATTGAATTGTTAAGTAAAATTACTGTAAATGAAGTTATAAATATAGTAAAACAATTGTGTGTAGTAAAGAAACATACATAATATAAAACGACATTATTTTAATTGATATTTTTTGAAAATAACGACCTTAAATAAAAAAAATATCGCATGTCTTTTCGTTGTGAATAAAATTACATTCGTTTAAAAACCCAAAATTAACTTTAATTGGGCTGCCTTGTAAAGGATTTTGAGTAGTTCCGGTTTAATAAGGAGTTGGTTAAAAGGTTAAATTTAATTTCAAAACCATAGAATACCACTAAGGAATCTAGTTTTAAAAGATAAAAAAATATTCTAACACGCCGAGTAGTTTTTACAAATGTTCCTTTTTCTAAGTCACTCAAAAAAACTGGTTTTGATGTCATAATGTTGTTTGATAATGTATTATATTTGAATATATTTAATTGAAAAGAATATTCGTTGACAAAATAATTGTGACGTATCTCAAAAGTTTTTTTTTATATACAAATGAATCGTATCTAAAAATAAACAGTAGGATTTGTGGTGGGCCTTTATGTTTTTATTAGTTTTTTTTTGATAAAACGTACGCCTTTTACCCAATAACATCATTTAAAAACTTTACATCATGTTTACATCATTACAACTTAATTTTTTTATTGTGAAAGAGAAAGAAACGGGCATGCAGGCCACCTGATATTAAGTGGTTAAGCTCTACCACCATTAAATTTACATATATTTTTTGAGATGTATTTATGGTAAGGTTCTCTATCTTTGCGAGAAAGTCCAGAAAAGTCCACAAATCGGTTCAGATGTTTCCTATATTAAGCCGTAAGTATAGACTGACACACAAAAGGAAAACATTATTTTATCTTCAAGCTTGTAAAAGGTTTTTTTTTATAATTAACACGTTATTTATTTTTATTCCAATATCCAGAATATCAATATCTGGGCAACAAATATTACTGACAAAGAAACCCACAAAACGACCTTGGATGATTGGGTAGGTTTAATTAAAACACTGGAAGGTTTTGTTCATTTCCTCGAAGCCAAACTTGTATCTATCGATGATTTTAAGAATCTTTGTATTTTTTGCTTAGAAGCTATTATGTTAATATAATAACCTACAATATATTAGTTCAATACACTGATACAAATGCATCCATATCTCTGGAATGTTCTTTATTGAAATTACCTTGATATTATCGTGTTGAAAAGTAGCGTCTGTAAAATTTTTACGCGAAAACCGTTGCGTAAAAAACGAAATTTTCGAAATTCGAGAAATTTTGAAAATATCGGCAAAATTAATTGTACCCGGCAACCACGACCGACTTCCTTTTCGCGGATTATAAGTGGTAAAGGTGATACTCCTAATTATGGAATTACTTATAAAATACTTAAATCAATTGTTTTGCAGTCAGTACCTTGTCATTGTAACTAATTACTACGCGTGAGTGATTTTTAATTTAATTGTAATACCTGATTTTGTCCAACCGACCGTGAGAAGATACACGGACGGACAGATGTCAATCTGGACCGCTTCTTTTTATGTACATGTTACAGTTCAAAACCCTTTCCGTGAAAATCATACTTGTCTGTCTTCTGCTTAAAAGTTAAAAAATGAGGCAAATATATTAATAAAAACGATTATTGAGAAAATAAAAATATGTTTATTAAAAAAAATTGTCGACCCTACTTGAATGTATTAGACTAAAAATCATATGCCGTATAAATATCCAAATCTTACATAAACATTTTTTAGACACACAAGGTAATGTTTTTGCCAACTGAACTTTTAGGATGAATTTAAGTTCATAAACTTCCATTTATACACATACTAGCAACTCATTTTTGTTTCATGAAATCCATTTAACGTTTGTAGATTTACACAGGAAAACTTGAAATCTGTCAGATGTTTTAACATTTTAAAAAAGGCAATGCTCGGCTTTTATGTAACATAATTTTGTTAACTCAAGTCGTATGCAGCTGTGACCGATTGCGAGTTGTGACTCTAACATAGAGCCTACATACGAGATAAGTTTTTTAGCGCTCGTATGAATGGTAGGACCTCGATAGGTTTTTCTTTTATTGTCATGTGTAATGAATTATCGATAGGTTAAAACAGATATCGGTTCTTGAGATCTGTCGATGTTTCTAATATCATGTCTAATGTATAAATTACTAGATGTGCCCGCGACTTCGTCAGCGTTTATTTTACATTATTCTAAAATCGTAAAATAACCTACGTATCCTTAGATCCAATAATTATTTAATTTCTCGCCCAATTTGCACAAAAAAACTTAACTTATTATGCACTAAAACCTTTCTCAAAAATCACTACCTGTCGATGAAAAGCTTGAGAAAATCCGTCCCGTACTTCTTAAGTTTATTCACTAACGAGATTGAGAAGATCGCCTCACTCAAAAATAGATCAGGCAACATACCGAAACAGCAGTTTCACTATAGTTGTATCTTGCAAAATATGCGTATACTATAACAACACGTAATCTTAATCCACATAAGCCTACAATCCGTACAAATACTTTTATAATAATATATAATAGCGAACCTAATTACCCAACATCAATTCGTAATAACCACAGCATGTAGATCCACCCAATCATCGAAGCACTCGATACTAGATTCTAGTACATTTTCCTAGTATTTACCGAGGACTTTTTATGGCGACGCAATTACAAGTAATTTACTATCAATTGTACGTCGAGTCAAGGAATATTTTCATAGAAATTATTCTACTTGTGACCACTTTCGCGGACGCTCGTTTGATACGCGTTCCAACTAGCTCGAGTCATTTAGTAATCATTTACTTGTTCCAGTAATAAAGCTAGTGAATGATTACTAAATGACTATAAAACTTCGCGTAAATTAAACACTACTCTTAACTTAAGGCTTGTCTTCGATACATAAACTTAGGTACATGAGGAACATATAAATAATACTTAAAAAGCGGTTATCATAAGAATAAATATTAGTCATTCTTTAGTTCTGAAATAATATAGCGTTATAATATAGCCCGTTTCTTAAGGTTATTTGAAGTGTACCACATTCGACCAGCATTTTGGACTGTTCTCATTCTTAGAGAGATTCTTAGAGAGACCCGTACCCAATAGTGGGACAGTAAAGAGTCGATGATGATTTCATCTTGAACTAAAGTCTTTGCAACTTCCGTGTATTAAAGAATAGCACTAGTTCGTTGTTTGGGCTCTGGGTGTTAGTGTTAACACTTGCGCCACGAAATCCTAGTGCAAAGCTATTCGAAGAAAGCCATATTAAGAATGCATAACAAAACGGTAATCGTTATCAAATAAACATAAAACACGACACCCGAAACAATAAAAAATGTCACTTTCACACAAATCTTATACACTCAGAATTCAGATTGTATACAGATTCCCATCTCCTCTCGCATATTTAAAAAGTACCGTATTTGTCATACAAAAAGAAATTTATAACCACGTTATACGAGTAAGCACATTTCTATTCAAAACACGGGCCAGTCGACATTGACTAGGTCAAAGTAAGATCCGAATAATGTATTCAAAAGTCATCGACATATTTAGTCGGTTCTAGTAGACTGCTCGTCGTCAAACTGACGCTTACATACGGTTTGTTTTATGAGTACTTACATTTTGACGTGAATACACGTTCGCGATGAGGTAGAACCTATACGATTCGACAAGGGATCCACCACGCTACACGCTTTTCTCGCGTGAAGCTTGTTTGCGTTTTGGTAGAAGGTTGTGGTTGTCGGCTCACTTAGTCCTCAGGAGTAGAACGCATCTGTGATCAACTTCATGGAATCCTTGTCCTTTATGGGGTTAGTTATAGCGTTGAGTGTTCCATCGCGCTATCAGATGGATTCAATGTTTCTTTGGTTAAATTTGCTTCCATGGGGACGCATTTTAAAAACCCAATAATAGAAAACTAACAAACAAAAGGATACCATCAGTGTTATAACAAAATTTCTACCATCTACATCGAAATTTAATTACATCATTGAATAGTTTAAGTATTAAAGAATGTGTTACGTTGAGTGCGGACTGTGTGCGGCAGGGAGTGAGGGGGGAACGCAGAATCTTTGAGGTTATTTTGCTGCGTACGTAACGATGTTTACCCACAGGTATTCACGTAAAACAAACGGCTATTTCCAAGACTACTACTACTACTTGTACTATTACTAATATGCATATAATTTCGAAAAGTCAAGAATATATGTATATAGTATATATATATGTATGTAGTAATTACAATGTAGGGATCTGTAACTCCATTTTAGATTCACCCTTATTGGAAGAGACCGAAATTCTTCTAAGGATTTACGAAATGGTACAGTAGAATATGTAGCCTCAACGTGGATGACATTATCCCCGGGTAACAAAACCTTTATGAAAAAATAAAGAGAAATGAAAGAAAAGCAAGGAGTATAAGAGTACATACTTAAGAATTAGAACTTCAAACCTCCCAGATAAGTAGACGGAATCTTACCATTCCGTCACCAACTCTTATACCAGATTTGGTACTTCTATAATAAACTAAGTGCTTATAACCAGTAAGTGAGTATACGATTTGCGCGTACTAAATGAGCAATGGCCGTAATAGCCAACATCCGAGTTACGCGTTTGCGCAAACCAGCTTCCACGGATTATGAAACGCGAGATTTTTCTCCTAAACCTGTCTTAACATTCTTACATGTTTATTTTCTCAGACTGAATCATCTATATAAATAAAGACCAACCGTCGTGTGTATAAAAGATCATCACTTTAGAACAAACGAATTATTTTGTGTTCTACTTAAAAGAAAGTTGAAGTTACTTTGATAATTCGTAGATTATTACAAGTATTTTTGTATAACATGTCATTATAAAATATGACGGTTCAACTGTTCTGTTGCCACATGTTTTCATTATTTAAGGTGGTAGAGCCGTTAGAGCTCGCCTGGGGCGGCACCACCGCCACCCTCATAACCCGCCGTAAAGCAACATGTT
>DWON01006300.1:0-14004 GCA_018251015.1 Phocides pigmalion okeechobee
CGTGGTTGTCCATGGGCTGCAGTGACCACTTAACATCAGGTGGCCTGCATGCTCGTTTCTTACTCTTTCATAATAATGAAAAAGTTCTATTTAAGGATGGACGTGGATGCGTTCTTACACTTGAGGACTGAGATGGTCGCCTCCAATAATGTGTATCCGGCAAAATCTATCTCTGGAAGTATTATTGCTTCTCCCTTGTTTTCATCGAACAAAGTTTGGTTCATCCATCCATTCATCATATTTTTGGGCATTTAAACGTGGGGGAACTATAGTTCGCCCGGGGAGTTCCCACCGCCGCCCTCATAAACCGCCGTAAAGAATTATTTGCGATTCGGTTGGATAGCTGCAGTTGCCGGCTACACTTTGAATCGACCTTCTTAGTCTTCAGGAGTAGCAACGTATCTACGTTCGAGCTCAGGTAGGATTACAGTCGTGTGTGATTGTACGTTGATATCTATGGGCTGTGACTCCTTAACACCAGGTTTGCATGCTCGTTTAATACTCCTCGCAAATAAAAAAATTTGAAATGTTAAAACTTCCCATTCAGAATTTCAACTAAAGTTCCTTAACGTAAGTAGGCTTAATATATTGCGTCTCTAAACAGCCGACTGATACCAGTTCGCCGGTTGAATATATACTATGAAATGTGTATTTGTATGTGTTTCCACACATTGTGCTTTATGGATATGGTATTAAACTTTCATAAAATTTAAACTGTAGTGTGTTTGTAATGAACTTTCTATCGTCATAAAAATGTTTATACTAGCTACTTTATAAGTATATCTTATATAATATATAGTGTATATAGGAGTATAAATAAGTTTCCGCTTTTTGTTTTTAAATATTTTTTATTGTGAAAGAATGATAGATTAAATTTAATCTAAGTATTACTAGCTATTTTTTCTCATGTTTCAGGCAATGTTCGGATTCCACGTCTGAAGAACTCCTTGTCTTTTGAGGTTATCGTTTTATATAAATACATTTTTATATAAATATTTGATACGACTATAGTTTGAAATAATAACATATAACTAAGTTAGAAATTTAGCATTTTCACTTACAAAGCAAAGGTGGGAGAACTACAGTTCGACCGGGGAGGTGCCACCGCCACCTTCATAACCCGCCGTAAAGCAACATGTTCTTCATGTATTGTGTTTCGGTTGGGGAAGTGTGGTTGCCGGATACTCATTATTGGAGGCGACCATCTTAGGCCTCAAGAGTAGGAACGCATCCGCGTCCTTAAATATAACTTAAGTTCTATTTGAGATTGGACCTGGTTGTCCATGGGCTGTAATGACCACTTAACGTCAGGTGGCCTGCATGCCCGTTTCTAACTCTTTCATAACAAAAAATAAAAAACAACAATAATAATGAAATAACGAAGACTAACTCGTATCCTGAAACTCTAGATTCAAAGGCCAGAAGAAGGATAAGGTGAGGCGTTCCCGCTTATAATCACGAAATGACAAGAAAGAGTTGCCACTTAACGCTGTACAATTACCATCGGATCTCATATCTGGCCACTCCATAATGGCGGAGTGATTCATAGGTCGCCATCCCAGTGTCCCGACTTATCCCTATCAGTGTTAGTGGCACTCAGTATCGTTTGTAATAGATCGCGCCATTAGAGCTCTTTGTGTAATTAATAGGAGATCTGAAGAGGTTTTAAAGATTACGTGATTGTTTATTTTATGTGAGAAGAGTAACAGACGAACATGAAAACGTGATGTTAAGGGGTCGCCCATACATCCACGTACAACCACAAATACGACCGAAATCCTATCTCAGCTCGAACGTAGACGGGTTGCTACTCCTGACTAGCTGGCAATCACACCTCTCCAAGCAAAACACAAGTATTGCGGATTATGAGGGTGGAGCGGTACCTCCCCGGTCGAACTATGGCATAGTTATCCCACCTTTAAATGTTCTTGTCTTTTTAAAATTCTAGTTTTCCCTATACATCTCATTACCCTCTGTTAAGTTTTCCCCGCCACCACAGTTTTGCAGTGACCACGAGTCATGCAACTGGTTCGAAATATTATCAATTACATATTAACGCTTAATTCCACCCGCAACTTTACATGGAACTAGTTGCATGGCACGTGGTCACGGCTAAACTGTATAGCCGTGCTAGGTTTGTCACCACGAGCCGTGCAACTGGTTCGAAATATCGACAATTCGACGTTCGTTTCGAAAAATTATTTCGAAAAATCGATGACGAGATAGTTAATTATGAGTACTCGTTATATAGTAAACGAGGGTTTAAATAAATTATACATGTATATAGCAAATAGTGTGTGAAATTTTTTTTTACCAGTATTTTACTTAACTCATCAAATTCCTCTGTGGGGACATAACCCGACGCTTCAAGATCTAACCCGGGTCGAGATTACGTCAGCGTGGATAAACTTGAGTGTTTTCAAAGATAAATATGGCGTCTAAACGAAATTGTGTATATCTGGACCCACACTCTACAAAATGTTATGATATATGTAGGAGTACTTTAAAACATTTATTTATACGAGTATATAGTTTACATGTTAGTTACAATAATGAAAACTAATAGACCAATCTTCTTCTTCTGTTGTCTGTATGTCCTTTATAGAATCTGTTACATCTTTATAGAATCTTTATAGAATCTTTATAGCATCTTTATAGAATCTTTATAGAATCTTTATAGAATCTGTTACATCTTTATAGAATCTATATAGAATCTGTTACATCTTTATAGAATCTTTATAGAATCTGTTACATCTTTATAGAATCTTTATAGAATGTTTGTCTGTATGTCCTTTATAGAATGGTAAACTATGCATTTGACGTGATGATCTTTAGCAAAGTTGTTGAGCATGAGCCCACGAAGGTTTCGGAGTTGGTCCGACCAAAATCAACAAAACAAAATCAATAAAATGAATTGAATTTTTGTGTAATGTCTTTCCTTCAAATTTATTTTAATTGGTGACGTAGCAACGCGCGCAGGGTACTGCTAGGTTTATAATGAAACGCTAACCAATAAATAATTCAGATTCTAATATTTTTCTACAAAACATCTAATAAACATCTAATAAAATTATTAGTAAACTTATTTAAAATTGTAGTAAACTGCTTAATCAGTAGACTTTTTTTCAACGAGCAAAACAAATGCAATTTAAATAAGTCTTTCTATATTTTATAAAGCCTTATTCTACAAGCAGATTCTAAAATCTATCCGCTAATAAAAAGCTAGAAATTCGTACAAGGAATTCAGGCTTTCGAAACGCGAACGTTAAAGTAAGCTTTGAAATATTTGCACCCTAAAAACAAATCGTGTCGTCTGCGGGTGTCATAGCGAGTAGGTGTTATCTTGCGCGCCAGGCGTTAGGCGAGCTTTTAAAGCTCACGACTGCGATATCGCACCGTTAGAATGATAGAGACCTTTTTTAAATTTGAAATATTGGAGTTTGATTTCCGAAGTCTATTTTTTTATGATTTTTGACTGATACTCATGATATTATTAATTTATTTTGCACTTTATTTTTTTAATTTGAGAAGAGACAGAAACGCAATTGGCAAGTCTAAGAATTCTGCAATTTATTGCAATCCATATCCGAAAGAAAAGCAAAGTTCTATTCTCTTTGTTTATCAAGTAATCTATCTTTAACCTTCTACAGCTTGTAACTTATATGATGTTAAGGTGTACATCAAAGCTTTCTACCACATTTAGATGTTAAATGCCCCGCGTAGAAGTTGCCGAATACGATTTCTGGTAATACAGAGATGTTTTGGAAATCGTTTTGCGTTTAATTTGCCATAATTTGACTTAGCTCGTGGTCATTATCAAAAATATACATCGTTTCGGGAGCCGTGAATGTCGTTATACTAGAAAAAAAATTAAGCATTGTATAAAAATATAAGAACAGAGCATATAGAAATATAGAGGGCGCTTCGGGCATCAGAAACGCTACTGCAAGGGTTTAACTATTTTTCTTGAGAGCGACAACAATTGAATATACGAACATTATTTTTGAAATATTTATTGCAATTAGCTTTGTAGAAATACACTGCATATTGTCAGAAAGGGGTTAAAATTAGATTAAAATTACGGCTCACACAACATTACTTAAAGGGAACCCACGAGGCCCTAAACCTACTTTTCTTATCCTGAGAACCTGACACTACCGTCCCGTAGGAGTAGAACCTAGGACGTCCCAGTTTCGTTCGTATACGGCAACGTCTTCACAATGTCGCGTCCCGTCGTAGTCACGTTGAATCGTAGCCACGTCACATCGTAGCCACGTCACATCGTAGTCGCGTCGTGGTCGCGGTGACGAAACACGCACGTTAGTCAAAGCGCGTTTATCGGGGCATGCATCACTCGGCCGAGCGTTATCGCGCCGCCGCACGCCCGCTTCGTTTATTTTGCCACATACACCGCGAGCGATGACGGGACTTGGGTGATTTTTACAAAGCACCCAAGTTCAGCTCGTCGGAGTAGTGCTTAATGGAAGATTTTAATGTTAAAGTGAGGTCGTGACGTCACGCCTAATTGTGTGACGTCACGCGGTCTTGGGTAATTTTTACAAAGTACTCAGGTTCAGCTCGTCGGAGTAGTGCTTAATGGGAGATTTTAATGTTAAAGTGAGATCGTGACGTCATGCTTAACTGGTGTGAAACGTTGAAATATTTAGTTATTTAAGATACTTATAATCAAAGAAAACAGTAATCAAAAATATTATGTTTTTGATTTTTGTATATATTTGAGCTTGGCGATGAGGCAGACGGGCTGCCTGATGGAAAGCAGTCGCCACCGCCTGTGGACATTTGCAACACCAGAGGAATCGCCAATGCATCGCCGGCTTTGAAGGAGAGCTTTTTTTGCACCATTTTTGAAGATAGGTGGCGAAAGAAACTCCTATTCTATGCTTTATTTAGTCGGTAGTAGTATATTATGCAAGTTTATTTCCTCACTGGCTGTAAAACTCGTTCCTAGCTCGAAATATTATAAAAAAATCCCCATCGCGTCTGTCTGTCTGTTTGTAATAAACTCAAAAAGTACTGGATAGATTTTCTCACAGTTTTCAACAACAGGTAGAGGGATTCCTGAGAAAGGTTTTTGTGCATAATAAGTTAAGTTTTTTTGTAAATTGATTGAGAAATTAAAATAGTTAAATTGAATAGTAATTCAGTCATCGTTCGAAATAGATGTTTCTAATTGTTAGTTTTTGCAAGTAGGTAATGACAGGATGCATGTATGAAAGAAAAATAATGTAAGTAAATATAAACTCTATTACCCGAGCGAAGCTGGGCCGAGTGGCTAGTATAACATATGAGCATACATAATCATTGTATAAACAATACTTTACCGCAGTTTTTAATTCCGGTTAAAAGGTGACGGTATTAACGACCGCAATGCGTGCGGCACGCCGATAACCGGGTAAACACAACCGTCACCGAAGGTTGAGGTTCCGCATCAACCGGATCTATCCGGTCCTCCACAATTTAATTAGCGCGTTCATTTACTATATATAATTTTATGCTCTAAAACCCTCCTCAAGAATCACTCTACCTGTTGTTAAGAACTGTAAGAAAATCCGTCCAGTATTTTTTGAGTTTATCACGAACAGTCAGGGGACTTTGTTTTATAATATTTAGAGATTATTCCGAGCTTAAAAAAGTTTTCAAATAATTAGTCTCACGTTTGATTGACTCCGTCGGTGTCAAAAGGGTTGGTTCTATGAACCTACAAGGGAGTGCGTGCAATATATTTCCATAAACTCTAGCTAACCCTAAACCAATCCATAACCAGACAACGATCAAACGGAACAAATTCTAATTACATCGTTTTTATTTTGTTGATATTAATCTTAATCGTTTAATCCACGTTTGATCGACGCCACCGGTGACGAGAGGACAGTTTCATATCTCTGCAGAGAATTGCGATTGCTATTCAACGCGGGAATGCAGCTAGTGGCCTTGAAACCATACCGCATAGGCACGGACTCCCTTTAGATTGTTTAGGTTAGATTTTTATTATAAATAGTTTTAAGATTTTCATAATTATAATAAATTGTAAATCTTAATCTTTCTTAATCTTAATTATTTATAATAATAATTAAAATACTTTTGTTTATATAAAGCCCACTTACTCCCCAATCACATATACCATATCCAAAAATCACGCAAAACAAATCCCGTTCTCAAAACAGCAAACATTAAACCGATGAGTTTAGAGCATATTATCTAAAACACGAGATCAACATCAGATACGGCCACAAACAATCAGCGTTATCATTGCAGATCTGACATTAACCCGCGAACAGTGAAACACCATTAATACCACAATAACAGTTCCATTTGCCACCCATTAACGTTCAAATTGATACCTTATCAATGCCAATAAAAAGCAGAGTGGTTGTATGTAAATAAATTGTAAACAATAAGGTTCGGTAATTAGGTAATAAATTCCTCAAGGAGATATGAAAGATATGGAGGCGAGTTGATTCGCTCGTGGCTCCGACACGTCATTGCGTTTCCATTGTACGATACGTTACGATATTCTTTACACATGATCATTTCTTTTACATTTAACATTTTCCCTGCGGGATATACAACTGTTGTGTTTTTGGCGTAACGCATGAGCGTGTACACTTGTTGTGTTTATACAAATCTGTATGGAGTACGGACGAACACAAGTGTATGTTTACGTCGGCGCTACAAGACTGCGGACGAACACTATGTCTGTGTGTTTGACGCTACGGATGCTAAAAACACGTTTGAGTGTAGTGTCGACGCATCTCCAGTTCAGAGAAAAAAACAATCAAATTGTGACAAAATATAGGTGAAGTTCTAGCTTCACATTTCACTTGGAATATGTGGCAAGAGTTTCAAAATGCGAGAATGAGGCTAGCGATCTTGTCACCATGTCGCATGGCCCGGCAATTAGTTTTAATATTCTCATCTCCCAACATACATTTAAAACATCAAGGCGTTCAAAGCCCATGTACTGATTTTACATTGTTTGTTCCCTTGACATTCATAAGTGTATGTAAATAACTTATAATGATATATATTTTTTTAATTTGAATACGTTTCCAGATTACGTCATGACGTCACGACGTCAGATGACGTCACCGTTCTGTGCAACCGCACTCCCCCAAACTTTGGATAAGGCAGCTTTCAGTTTTATATTTACCCGCGATAAGACGATGCCTGCGAATCGATTAGCCCCACATTAACGATAGTGTGTCTGTGCTGTTATCTGGACGTTCGGAGTATTTACGTCTCGTATAGTTTTGATAAATGGGGCACGATTACAGAGATATGGATGCCAGAGTACCAGAGCTATCGGGAACGGCTTATGAAATCTCAATTTTTGTTCTGATTGCACGCTTATTTTTGCGCGTGATTCGTGTAATAAGATGTTTTAAAAATGTTTCAAATCCTCCATTGACTTAAAGATTCATTGCTTGTTTAATGTTAGAGGAACGGCTAAAAAAGGACTATTAAGGACCCACAGTTCGATCGGAAAGGTACGTGTACATCTTATGATTTATTATTATTTACGTTTTAAATACAATAATGAAAATCTTTAAAATAATTAAAATAAACTTACTAAGCAATCCATTTTTATTTTTTACTAATATGATACTATTAAGATCTTATAATAGCATTGCGAAATTTATACATTAGCCGTGACCACGACCCCGAATTGGATCTAAATATCAATTAAAAATCATTAAAATAAGCCGTGAAACAATTCTTTTCCTTATTGACGTGTAAATATCGGCTACATCTACAAACGAGGCTATCATTTTAGTCCTCATGAGTAGCAACGCATCTATAGCTTACGATGGGGCTTCAGTCCTATTTGACGTTTCATGTAGACCGTGGACCGAAAGTGAGATTTATACTCACTATCGGTACACAATCTTAATTTACTATTAAGGGCACTTAGGAGCCAGGGCTCTGAAGATACCATAGCCAGGAGCGCCCTTAGAACCGGGAAGGTTCCTGGTAGAATTAAAGCTGCTCCTGCCGGTGGTAAGGGTAGAACATTATTAATTCTGCCTCCTTACTTAGCACAAAACCGATGGTTTTCCCGCGACTAGTGCATTCTTAGACCAGTAGTTTGAACATGCAGCCTCATACGGCGATCCCAATCGGCCATGCACCGATAGTGGAGATTTATGCTCACTATCGGTGCACCGTCTTAATTTACGGTTAAGGCCGCTCCACACCTCCACTGCGCCGCCGGCGCTCCACTGATATATCGCAGGTGCGATATTTTGAGAATATAACGGGCGTGCGATTAGGATTAATTCAGTACGAAGTTGGTAAACAACAAAACCAGATTCGCGTAAACTCGACTGTGATTAATCTCAGAGTAAATTACCATGTTACTTTATAACAGAGTAAGCATATTTTACCAACTGGGAATTTAAAAAATATTCGCTATATTAGATCTAATTGGATATTCGCGGATTATTTATTTGTGTATGATCATGACTATTACGTTAATTATACAAATTTAATATATTAATGAATTTCGACACAGTAAAAAAAAACTGTCATGACGGACAACGATCAGCTGTTTGATAATTTTTTGACATTACAATGCCACAAAATCTTAAATTTATACTAAGTTGAAAGTA
Organism: Phocides pigmalion okeechobee; assembly: GCA_018251015.1. Lineage (NCBI taxonomy): Eukaryota > Metazoa > Arthropoda > Insecta > Lepidoptera > Hesperiidae > Phocides > Phocides pigmalion. The sequence goes on from DWON01006300.1 coordinate 8,631, forward strand.
AAAAAAATAACTTAATTAAGATTGTTTATTTTTATATTGAAAGTCGAATTAAAATAAAAGTACGATGCATTTTTCGTACTTATTAATCATCACGAAAATAAAAAAGTTATTTACAATTACTTGCCATCGTATACCATCGTATATCATGTATAATCAGAATGTTTTCTTTTTAAAAATATGTATTTTCTTCTTTAATTAATTATATAGCTATAGCGGGAATGCAACTAGTGTTCTTGGAATCATGCCGCATGGGCACGGACTCCCTTTAAATTGTTTAGGTTAAGTTTTTATTATAATTAGCTTTAAGATTTTCATCATTGTATATATGAGAATAAAAAATATAAAATATATAAGTTAGTATATAGTCATGATATTTCATTAAAAAAAAACATTTTTTCTAAGAAATATTAACCCTAAAAAATTAAAAATATCTAAATTAATAATAAAATTGTCAATTTCTAAACATATAACAATATTTACGGAGAAATTTTCTCTAATTATTACAACGTACATTTCAAACGCCACCTGCTATCTACTTATGACTGTGTATGGAATGCGGTCTGTCCGCATTACTCGTTTTGGTGTGGCTGCACCCTAATGCAGATAGGGCTTGTTAAGCCATATGGTAGAGCCAAAGAGAGCCAAAGATATTCAGTGTAGTAGAAACATAAATTGTAATATATTGACAAGATTATTCAAAATTTCCTGCTCTACAATATAGAGAGGATGGAAATGTGATATTTATAATAGCTACATATTATTTTTGATATTTTAATTAGAACAATGAAAATTTTAGAACTAATCGTAATCAAAATACTATTAATACTAAATTTAAAAGTAGGAAAACTATAGTTCGACCGGGGACGTACCACCGCCGTCATAAGCCGAATAAAGCATTACTAGTGTTTCGGTTGGGGAGGTGCGGTTGCCGGCTACACTTTCAAGCGAGGCGACCATCTCAGTCCTTAGCCGTAGCAACGTATCTACGTTCGAGCTCAGATAGGATTTCGGTCGTGTTTGTGCTTGTACGTGGATGTATATGGGCTGCGACTACTTAACATCAGGTGGTTTGCATGCTCGTTTGCTACTCTTCTCACATAAAAAACTACATAATAATTTCTACATTTTAATTACAGTAAAAATTTGAAAACAAATCATAATTAAAATACAACTTGAAGGGATAGTAATAAGAGGTGTAATGTATTGTGGGGAAGTTAAAATTTTCGTTGTTAAGGATACAAATATGAGGTATATACATATGTATTTAGTTCTTTGATAAAGCGTAAATGAGTATTAAGAAACGATTTTTGGGAAATTGCACCCTTAAAGTGGTTAAAGGGGGATTGAAAAATGAAATTTCTTGTTATTAACTTTTGCTTTATATCACATGAAAAGTTGTTGTAAATGCCAATTGGTAATGTTATCTCATTAAATCATTCGTGTGCAGCCGGGGCGCGTCGCTAGTAAATTATATCCTCTTTTCTAAATGTTTAGGTACAGTATACATTAAACATAGTGTTTATAGTCCAGTGTAAAAATAAAAATAAGTACAGTGCAAATTAAATTTAGTATTTGTAGTCCAGTGTAAATTAATCAGTGTTAACAGTCAAGTGTAAATTAATCAATATTTATAGTAAAGTGTAAATTAATCAGTATTCATAGTGAAATGTAAATTAAACAGTGTTCATAGTCAAGTGTAAATTAATCAGTGTTCATAGTCAAATGTAAATTAAACCGTGTTTATAGTCAAGTGTAAATTAAACAGTTTTTAAACTAAAAAAAAAAGAGATTTTATTTTTCAAGTTTTTCTTTTTGAAGAAAATAGTACCTTAACTTTAACCATATATAGCTATAGCACCTTTGCTTATTTTAATGCTTCTCCAATAAAACTAACCAAATTTTAATATGTATCTCGCGAAATTATCATAGATACTGATCGTGTACCCGCTGCGGCGAATAGTCCGTGGTTGGTGAATTTCCTCGAATCTCGTATCAGAGCTGGCATACGTAGGTGGAATCTCAACGATCTTCACGTGGGTGGCTTTTAGAAGGACGCTGGGTGACATGACGGCAACTGACGGTGTACGTAAAATTATGCGACAAAACACACTCTTGAGTGATAAAGGTTTTCAGTTGTTTTGACATTTGAAAACCGAGCCTTCCGCTCTATATAAAGTACGTTCGTAAGTTGTAAGTATGGTTGAAAGTAGCTTTTAAAAGCTCTTAAAATGAAACTTTTGATTTGATGTTTGTTTAGTTAGTTAAAACCGAAAAGATACGCGTTTAGGGTAAGTTTTGTTTGTATGTTGATTTTGTTGGTAAATATCTGACTTAATAAGTAAAGGTGTGTTTACGTCTGCGTAGATATTATAATTGAACCCTTGGGTAATCGATAATCTCCCCCCCCCCTTCCCCATTATGGTTCCGCATGTTAAGGGATGAATTTCGTGATCAACACTAACCTATGTCCTTCCCCGGGTGGAACTTAAACTATCTCGATACTAAAATTCTCCTAAATTGGCGCCCACATTACGGCCGACCAACCCGCACGCGCAGTACCAAACCTTTTTTTCGTTGTGCGCAATCACTTTTACATCGTCATAATTTTATAAATATTTTTCTAATTATATTATCTAAAAGTAATAATTTATTTGCTTTACATATCGAAAGCTATATAAGTATTTATTTTGATAACAAGTAATTTATTACTGCTAAAAGTCCCTTATATATAGTAACAAATTTGCTAGTATTTAATTTCAATTTTTCGGCAATAATGGCTTATACATTAAAAATAGATATATAGATATGTTGCCGTGGACTTTCTGAGAACTATTCAAGATAAATATTTCCACTATACATTATATTCATGGAATTAAAACAGTTTTTTGCAGTGCACGCCAAAATAACGCAGATGATTGAGTTTTCTCCGTCTTACTTACTTATCGTTTTATTTTGGTTAATTCACTCAATATTTTATTAATTATGGTATATATCGTATTCTGAGGTCTGAGCCACATACTACATATAAAGTTTTATTAAAATCTATTCTATGTTTTAAATTGTTTCGTCTTAACACTCCTTGATATATTTGGGCTAATTTTCACAATATCTGTACAAATTATAGCGTAGACATTATCCTGATTTATGAGCCATATTACAGTAAAAGATCATTAAAATCCATTTAGTTATTGGTTTTTCGAATTAATACTTATCGATATACTTGGTCCAATTTACACAATATCTTTATAAAGTATAGCCTATATTTTATGTCGATGTATGAGCTATATTATAGTAAATTTCTGGTAAATGAACTATGTTATGATAATATTTCATTAAATGCTTTAGGTTATTTTTGCGTGAAAGAGTAATAAAGGCACGCCATACTATTTTTTTGTTATGATAGCGTAAGAAACGGGCAGCAGGCCACCTGATGTTAAGTGGTCACTGCAGCCCATATACAACTACGGCCAATCTCAAACAGAACAGAAGTTCTATTTAAGGATGGACGCGGATGCGTTCCTACTCTTAAGATGGTCGCTTCCAATAATGTGTATCCGGCAACCACACCTTCCCAACCGAAACACAATACACGAAGAACATGTTGCTTTACGGCAGGTTATGGGGGTGGCGGTGGTACCGCCTCGGGCGAGCTCTAACGGCTCTACCACCTTTACTATGCACCTTTATTATACTAAAATGTAATTAAATCCAATCAGTACTTTTTGCGTGCAAGACTAACAAACATACCAAAGAAACATTTGTATTTATATAATATATTTTGCATTATAACATAGAAACTATACTTATAATATAAGTAGGAATAAATATATATTTATATTATAATAATAATAACTTTATTTACGAAAATAAGGGCCACAACAAATAAACAACAAAAATAAAACAGAGAATTACATATCAAAAACCATTATAACTTAATTAAACAATACTTATAAATTAACCTACTGTCGAATATTTAGAATATTATTCTGTGCTGCAGGCCAAGATCGCAAATGGTACCGGAACTCAGCGACAGTCGCGAAAGCACGACACTTAGTTTAGCCCGGCCTCAAATATATAAGTATAAATAAATATCATATTTGTAATATAAGTAGGAATAAGTCGACGGTCGTCTACGTCGAAACGCGACGTCACGATCCGATACCCGACAGTTACTCGTAGCAACGCGACCCGCGGGTCGACGCCGGGCCAACTCTGAACTGCGACGAAAGATGTGTACCAACTCCTACGCGCCGTTGTACATTTAGCGGATATGTTTATGTAAGGATATTAAACGACAATAAATTTACCCGCCAAATATGACTTACGAACAATGGCTGGTTTAGTGTACATTAATTTATTACGGTATTTGTATTAAGTTAAACTTATTTAATATTTGCTTTCTCGGGAAATTCAAGAAATAGTACCGGTAACAAGAGGGCTGCTTCAAATCTCGCGCAGAGAATTGCTATTACTTTTCAACGCGGGAATGCAGCTAACGTTCTTGGAACCATGCCGCATGGGCACGGACTTCCTTAGGTTTAGGTTAGGCTTTTATTAGAATTATTTTTAAGATTTTCATCATTGTAAATAGCCAAATAATTTATATTTAGATTAGTCTATTGACAGCTGTAATCAACTCCTAGATAATTCCTAATATCGATCACAGAATAGAGATGCACTCTTGAGAACTAACTCTGTCGCCTCATACATACAAGCCTGCAAACACACTTTTTAATCCTAACGCAATTGCTTTCCACTAGGAATGAATGTGATGGTTTAACCTCGGTGATCGAAACGTAAAATTTATTACCACCTTACTATAATAGAAAAATCTTAAAAGTTATGACGTCACATCCTTCTAAGACAATCTTTACCTAGTATACAAAAGTTGCTTCCCGCAATCTATATGCTTAGATCTTTCAAACTACACTATGAATTAAGTTTTCATCGATAGAGCGATTTAAGACGAAGATTTGTATGTACATACATATAATATGTGCATATTATAACAGAGAAAAGTAGTAAAGGTGGGAGAACTATAGTTTGACCGGGGAGGTACCACCGCCGCCCTCATTATTCGTCGTAAAGCATTACTTGTGTTTCGGTTGGAGAGATATGGTTGCCGGCTACACGTATCTGCTTTCGAGCTCAGATAGGATTTCGGTCGTGTTTGTGGTATGTGGATGTCTACGAGCTGTGACAATCTTAACAGCAGGTGGTTTGCATGCTCGTTTGCTATTTTTCTCACATTAAAAAAAGGAACAGCCGAGAATTTTGGTTTTGTGATTTAATTGCGTAAAGGCAATGTAAGTAATCATACTTTTTATGCACATGTACATATTTAAAACAGTTAATAAATACGTAAATAAATTGT
>DWON01006301.1:0-14002 GCA_018251015.1 Phocides pigmalion okeechobee
ATCAGATAACAAAGATCCATTCTGTTAGTATATAACTTATACCTAATGTTAGTAAAAGCTTTGGAAATTATATTAATGCATATGTATTAATATTATGTATTGTGTATTATAATTGTAAAATTCTAGTGTATTTAAGGGTTCCGTATATTAATGGCTAAAAATAAATCTTATAATTTCATTCCGTCATTTCCAACAAACAAGTATTTTATAAGGGACATTTGGAAGACAGTTGTGTTTTATAAACCGCTAGACAATGTTTTGGAGAAATAACGAAATATAAGTTAAATAATATGTCTATAATTGAGGGATGAGAAAATCCAACGCACAAAACCATGCGAGCTTTTATTGGATAGTTTTTTGTAATAGTTTAAAAAAATTAACTCTAAAGTCATCGATTAGAACGAAGGCGTAGAAAATAAAAGAAAGTAATTATAATTTCAGACACTTAATGAAAATTGTTTTCGTTTGAGTTATTTGATTTATGATATAGTATTTTCCATTATCTTGAAAATAACTTAAGAACTTTCATTAAGCCTGGTAAGCTGGCCGATATTCTGTTTTCAGTTTCAATTACTAGTTGTGAGTTTTCAAATATATACGTCTTATTATAATGTCAATGAGACCTTGACCTGAGCGATTAAAATACATACATAGAACCATGCACGACATTTTCCGCTGGATTTAATAGCACAAACTAAGAATACACAAGTTGTGACATTACTAATGGAATTTTAAAGTGAATTCGTAATCGTGCCCTGAAATTGGTGTTTAAATGTTTAACTTTATCATAAATAAATATTAACAGTGCTAGTACTACAGGATAGTCATTTCATAATATCGGTAAAATATATACAGTTAATTAATTATTGTTAAATTTAATGTAAAACATATCTACACATCGAACTTAAGTTCTTTGCTAACCCAAATTTAGTATTGCTGGAATCTGCCGTTTGCCGTCACCAAATTGTTTAACGGGAAAACGTTTAGCACATATGCGAGTGACTTGTAGATATTCAATACTTGTATTTAGGGGCGAGTCGACGCAATGTCGTCACGATACTCCAAATACGATGTCGCTTTGCGGCGATGCATCACGCCCTACTTCCCTTCGGGACGTGCCGGCTGTTAGCGTAATTAAAACGTGACAAAACTAGAAGAAATACATCATTCTCGCACCATGAATGAATGCCTATATTCTTGCACACATTACTAATTACTAAAGTCTACCTTAGTCTGGCTATTCGAAAAGGAAATCTCGCTAGCGTTTGGAGAACTCATCCAAAGGATCATTTTGAATATAGCTTAAGTATTATTACATAATATATTTTGTTAATAATATTTTAATTTTATGTAGCTTTTGTTATTTCCCATTGGAGTAAATATTCTGTAGGGGTTTTAAGTTCAATATGTATATTTTTAGGTAGTATAAATATATTTGATGGTGCAAAAGTAAAATATTCACCCAATTCAAAATCTGTATAAAGAAGTAATTAAAAGGATAAGTTCTATCTGTTTATTCTATCCCACAACTGCGATTGTATGTGAAGCCAAAAATTATGAGTTTAATTTAAAAGGAAGATTCATTTTGGTTTTATTTATAAATTTATCACGTCGCGGAAAATATGATAGGGTGTATCATATGAAAATATAAAAATGAAAAAATGATTCGTTGTACAAATATCATAACCACACATTAATACTCAACGTACTTTCAAAGTTTTTCTTGAGAGAGTATTTCATCTTAAATAAGAAAGAATTTTTACAATGCCGACTCCTGCTCGCAACTTGGCTTTTATCTAAGTCCCTGTAGTAACTTAAAACTTTGTGGGATATAAAGTGTGTAATATTAATATTCAGTTTATGTTACAATGATACCAAATCATCCAATAGGTTTCGCGTGACGCGTAAGCAGACAGCTACACCACAAACAATAACGATATACGTAATAATTAATATACAGTATATCTATCTAAACAAGGCTTGTATACCCACAACCACGACTCAGCAAACTTCCATAAGTATTTAGGCCGTTCATATTAAATGTCACTATGATTGAGTAGCGAGATGTAGGAAGTGAGCTTTCTATATTGTTTTATCATGTGGGGTGAAAAGTTGGCCCATAGTATGTTATGCCAGATAGGCCCACAGTGAAAATATAATGTTATTATTAAACAATTTAATTTTAGATAAAAGTAGATTCGTTGTATATTAAAAATAGTTTTGCATTAAAATGGGGTTACTTGTGGCTAAAAAACTAAGAGATAAAAGAGTTTTGTAAGTAATAAATAATATTTAATATCTGTTTAACTCATATAAAATTTAAGACAGAATGCTGGATGGACGTTTTGGGGTCAAATAGAAACTAGTTCATAGTTCTGACAATAAGATTTGGATATAATAGTGAAATAATTATCACTTCGTCTAAGTCGGTATAGCTTTAAGCGAAGTTGGCTGTTGATGTTCACATTGTTATCGGTGGAATTTGATTATACAGTAACCGGAACATCAAATTCCTAGGGATCTCCAATACCTGTAGAATGATCATTAATATTTTAACCTACTACGAGTTTATACTGAATTTAGGTTGAACCCAAGGCTACTTCGATTAGTCGAAGGCATGAACGTATCTATATGCTTGAACCATGACAAGAAATTGCGAGAAAACCTACATGCATAAAAATTGTCTATTATTGTCTATACTGTGCTTAAACTGACAAATGTATACTTAACGAGGTCCCGTCCTATTTTTTTTATGATGGATAAGTAGAAAACAAGAGTGTTAAATTACGTTAAATGGTCTTTGCAACCCATGAGTATCTATTTTCTCAGTCAAATCCTGCCCGACGTCTTTTATATACTATATTCATAGATGACGTCGTATACTCGTGAAGACTGAGATGGTTGCTTCGTTTGTAGTTGTAGCCAGCAACCACATCTCTCCGACCGAAACACGAGATTTGTTTTACGGCGGATTATGAGGATAGTGGGAGTATCTCCCGGTTGAACTATAGTTCTACCACCTTCACGTAATCAATATCTAAAAATGACAAAGTAATAGATCGATATAAAAATGCATTGAATTGCATATTATCCAGTAACTCTCCAGTAACTCTATCTTCTTAAAATGTTAAAGTGGTACAATAATCAAACTTTTACGCTAATACATAATATGTCGGGTGTTGCATTAACAAACGGTTTTTTTAAATATTCAACTAGAAATTATTTATGCTGTAACACAGCTAGCTGACAGGTTGTTAACGTCCGTTGCGGGGAACAAGCAACTTCAAATGCAGACCACTTACATTCGTTCAAGCTTTAGTTAGATTTTAAAGTTCTATTTTGTACTTTTTATTCGATAGTAAGGTGATTTCTTGCCCAGAGCTTATTTCACGTAAGACTTATATCTGTGACATTTATAATACATTTTCTTTTTTGTTATGAAGGGATTGTCTTAAATACTCTTAACAATTATTAATGATGGTAATGAAAAAACAATAGTGCTATAAATAACAGTACAGAGATCTATTAAAAAATACACTTTATGACACAAATGTGCGCAACTGTGATTAATTAGCTAATTTTAATAAAAGTGTTCAAAATGCCAATTAAATATAAATTAAGTATAACCGTATAGGATGTGGAGTGTGATGCTATAACGTGTAAAAAAGCATTAAAGAGTAACCTAATCTAGAGAAAGTGGACTTGTTTGAACTCGTGATGAGGTGACGCTTGCGCGCCGGCCGCTGACGCCGCTCCTCGCCAATGATGGTGGAGACGCACCGCGCGCCGCCGCCCCGATGCGCGCGCGCGCCCGAGCCCCGCGGCAAGCCCATCTCCGCCTCCGCCCCGCCCTCGCTGGCCGGCAGCGGCACCGTCATGCACCTGCGCCGCCGCCGACATAAGACTGTCCACTTCGGTGAGAATCTACTGATGCAGGTTTGCGCGGATCGAGCCCACTTGGCAGCGCTAGGTGCGAGAGTGCCCGATATTTCCTTTTGCCACAAGGCCCACACCGGACTTCATAAAGGAGATGCACGGTTTTGCTGTGTAGCACACCATTGTTGCCTAGCTGCTGGAGCCCTCGTAGCCTTGACGACGAACGGTAGACCGAAACCGCGCAGGGAGCGCAGTGGCGATTCGCACTCGAGCGGTGGCGAGACCGCAGAAAAAGGAGACGGCGGTAGCGGTTCGGGATCAAAGGAGCATAAACGTAAAACTAAGCATCATCATCACCATCATCACCATCACCACCATAAGGTACATAGCTGTCCATACCATGATGTTGCACCGCCACCAGAAGACGAACCCGAAGAAAAAGCGATCGTCCCCAAAAAAACAATCTCCCCTTATCTGTTTATTCCTAGCAAACTTGAACCGAACGTGCAACAATTATTTAGTTTCATAGAAAGCGTACTCAGCGCTTGGGCAGCAGAAGAAGGTCTAACGAGTACGGGCGAGTATTCGGAGCCAGATGAGAGAATAGTCCGACGGCGCAAACTGAACAAATACAAGAAACGTACGGATGTGCTCAACATTCGACGCATTGTATACGAAGTATCAATCCTACAAGGTGCAAAACTCCTCGGCAATGTGAGGTTCCGTCATTACCATTGGAAAGGAACAGCGCAGACCTGCAACGAATCTTTTCTTCGCAAAGTAAGTTGAACATGCAAAATATGTACAATAAAAAATAACTTAAATTTCCTATTTTCTATATCAAGTTAATTTCAAAATAAGGTACTTCCATTGATATAGTTATAGTACGTAGTAAAATTAAATTATGAATATTATGTCAAGCGTAGTCTGGTCAGGGTAATTTATTTAGTAGTATTTAGTCGATTGATTCGTTTGTATCTGTCAGCAAACAGAAAAGAAATCAGATTAAATGATGAAAACTAATTTAGAACGCTCAGATTTCTAGTGTATTTTGTCAAGTACAAAGATATTATATAGAACACTGCAAATAGATAAATATGTATATATTGCATTCATTCTTCAGTCCTTGAAGGTCCACTGCTGGATATAAATCTCCCTTAATTGGTACCACTTAACCAGGTCTGTGAGTACCGTATTGTATCAGTTTCGAATATTGCCATTCCATTCCTGTGGATATCGTAGGAGGAGACTAAGGTGTTTTTCAGGAGATAGGCAGAAGTGTATTCCTATGTATATTCAACATTTACCGCAGTCACTAAAATTCGTTGTCAAGTGATTATGCCAAATGGCATATAATTACAAGCATAAAAAGCCTCAGCTAACAATGCCTAGCGACTCGAGTATTCCAGATACATAAAATCAATAACAACTCTTAACATATGCTTCGATTGTGGTAATATCTAGAATCCTTTGTGTTTTCAACTACAATTGTATCACCGCCACACCTAATTTTGCCTACAACAGCTTTACTTATAGTACCTATATATTTATGTTTTTATGTAGTAATTATTATTAGTTCACAGCTTTATAAAAAGTATACACAAAGCATTGAATTTGTGTTTATTGTCTTCAAGATTTCCATTTAAGAATGAAACTTACATATTCCCGTAAAATATCAAGTTTAGTAAAGAAAAAAAATTAATACGCGCCAATCAATTAAAAATAAAATTGAAATTTCAGATGGAAAAATGTATTAATTTCCATAATTCAAAGAAATATATTCAAGTAGTCATCAATGTAGTTTCTTTGCATGTTTTAATTTTATTTTGGTTTTGAATCAGTACCTCTTATAATATTAAATCATTTATGAACACGTCCCCATTTCCATTCTTATATATTTTCCGTTTCCGCTTGTTTTGAAATATCTCTATTCGTATTTACAGAGTTAAAGCATTTCCACGCCTACGCTACATATACATAGTTCCATATAGTTACTACGAAATATGCAATGCAGTCATGCTACGGTACGCCGTAGCTCGTAGCCTCGTAGCACATTGAAAATTCTCTCACAATACCTCTTTAAAGCTTGCGTTTTGTAGCATTGTCACATTTACTTCTTAATTTTATCGATTTCTTTCATATAATCAATATTCTGGTGCTTAAAAAATTTATTTTTGAATAACTGCCAATAAAATTATACGGTGAATTTCTTTGGCCCGTACAATTTTAAGCAGATTCTGACTGATATATACTATTCGCAAAGTCTATAGAACAATGATCTCTTAATACAGACTGAAAGCAGTAGAATATGGGTAACATTTTGACCTTATTCTAGTTTTCTCAACGGTTAAGCTGCAATTTCCTTTTCTACTAATGAGGCCTTTTATTTAGTTCCCCTATAATGGGGCATAAGTATTTTGATCTGCATTTTGCAGATTCTATTCGTTGGGTTTCATAAGATTTATTGTCGAAAAAGAATTTCTCCGCAAAGAAACTTCTGTCTCTATTGTGTAGTTCAGTGAAATTTAATATTGGTTTTTGTTGCTTGTAACTGATGTAGTTCAAAACGACGATTTAATATCCATGACAATTTATTAAACTGTCATTGTAATCACTTGAAGTTTTAAATCTCTTAGTTTATACTTGACTTTATATAAATATTAACGGAACATGATAAAAGTGGAATTTAATTTATACATTTTGCTTGTTATGTTCATAATAAAACTTCAACACCGAAAGTAGTCTATAATATACAAGTATTTTATGTTTTGTATTTTACACTGTAAGTACCATTGCGTAACATTTTTTTTATAATTATTGTACATGTTTAAAAAACTAAATATATGCGAATAAAGTATGATATGTCATGCACCTACATAATTAAACTTTCACTACTTTGTTCATTTTAAAATCAAAATCAAAATAATTTTTTTTCAAAGAAGATTTTTTTACAAAACTCTATTTGAACGCCAATAAACTATCACAAAATTGTAAGGTGTAATATAATATGTTATCTTAATTACCAAGCTAACCCTAAGTTCGATAATCAGCAAGAAAGCCAAAATAACGTAGTATTAGTAATAAATTAGGTGTATTATACACAATTTTCCACTCAAACAGACACCAGAGTAATATATTTAAATCAACCTTAATGTTCACTCTTGTATTACGAAAGTTTCCTAAGCTATAGATGATTTGCAAAATTCGGATGTTTGCCCGAAAACGTTTCCATATAGATTTTAGATATTCTCTTGCCGTCAATAGACGTAGCTGTAGGCAGTTTCTATACTCAGATCCAGCAAAGCAAAACTTTGTTTCTAACTACGAAACTCAGTTAACTAACTGACGTTAATATTTTACCATATGGGTATATACGTTTTTTATTGTGATGAAACTAGCAAAAGAGGATGCAGTTCACATATTAAACAACAATTAAATTTAAAACTTTTAAAGGTGGTAGAGCCGTTAGAGTTCACCCGGGGTGGTACCACCGCCTCCTCATAACCTGCCGTAAAGCAAAATGTTCTTCATTTATTGTGTTGTAAGAGTTTTACTCCTTATTATCTTGTTACCCATGACGGTTGTTTTATATGTAAGCAAACTGGCAATTGTACCTTTCCACCGAAATGCAAGATTTGCGTATCTCTAAAAATCGCTATTGATACCACCCAGGTCGAACCGTATGAGTTCTACTAGTTTGTTACATGTATGTGTAAGAATAATAAATCAACGTCATCCACTTACTTTGTATTAAAAGAAGTGATCTAATACAGACTCTACGAGTCTAGACTTGCTAATTGCGTATTCTTCATAGTATCACAGTTATCCAGAAAATGTGTTTCTCTTTAATAACTAATATTCCTTTCGGATAGTCAAGTCACAATTGGTAAGATTCTACAAGACGTGAGCTGAACGTTTGTAGATAAATGGGTACGGGGCTTTAAACGTTTCTGACAATAGAAACTAAGTGAATTATGTGGGTACAAGGTAAACTCAATTATATATTTAAGATTTTATTATGTGATGTATATTCTTTTATTCTTGTGAGAGGCGTAGGCGAGGGCGACGAAGTCAAGAGCAATTGAGCCGAGAGCGCGCTACCGCGGCCCGCATGCGCTTCAAAGCAATTCCTTCCTTGTTATATTGTATCGCGATGAAAAGCGCAAGAGATATTGTCTAAACATATTTAAATGAATATTATATTATAGCCCGGAACGAAGAAATGCACGAAAAATGTTAATATTTTCCTCAACAAGCGTAGGTAGTGTCTATCTAAAAAGATAGAAATATCTAAAATATATAAGTATATCTAAAAAGATAGAAATGATAGGTGTTTCCGTAACTAGCACAATAAATGTTTTAATTAAAGAGCAATTCATAAGGTAATAGAACAATCTTGTTAAGCTTATCGCTAGATATCCACTGGTAGGAAAGGTGGGTAGCAATTTTCAGTAGAAACGAGGGCGCGAGTGCTGGTAAATTACATTATACTCTAGAATATATTTAGAAAACGTTCTGTGTTCTGAAAGGCTATTCAAATTACTTAAATGTTTGAAATGATTTCACAAGATTTTTATTCAGGCGTAACTGAAATTGTCACTAGGTAATAATAACAGGTAGGTAATAAAATGTTTAGTAGAACTCCATTAAGCAAAGATCAAGTATCTCAAATATTCTATAAATTTTGTTTGAAACACCTTTCATATATTTCAATACAATAATAAATATATTATACTATATTAATAACGCCGCCTAACTAGGTCCTTTGTCAGTCAAAATGTGATTTATTTCTATGAAACAGAAGATAAATTACCGGGGAAAAAACAACAAAATTACCTTTCTTAATTTTCATTTGTGACTTTTGTAGAATCATGTCTATTCAGCTTGTTAAGGTCGTTAAATTATTCGAAATTATTCCAAATAGGTAATTGTTTTAAAATCTTCTACATTATTATGTGTTTATTTTGAAATATTAAAATAATTCTTCATTGGTTTAGTTCAAAATAATAGAAAATTAATGTTATTGAACAATGGTAACATGTACAATAACATTTTTTATATATAATAAAATTATTAAATATCGCTGAATAACAGGTTTTACTTCAATTTTATATTGCCTCAATAATGACATGTTTCATTATATACTGTAACAAACATTGATTTTGTGCAAATGGTTACAACATCTCATGAATAAGATTAAAGCCAACACCTTGTGAGAACTAAGTAAATTCTGTTACGCTTCTATAAACCATTCCGCGGGGTTTTACGTTTTCGACCGGCGTTAATTCTGACGACGGCGCAAAATATCGTTGAAACTGGATTCCCGTACTTTAAATGGAACGATGTTTACCGCATGCTTTCAAAGCGATTACAAATTTACCAGTGCTTGTTTTGTCAAATTAAATCTACAATATACATTGAAAAAAATCACCTTATTTCTTAATGAAATAGAAAATTATAACATGAAAACTTTACCATTTTCTTAGATATATTCAATAAGATCATTTAAGTTATTTTACTCAAATAAATTTAGAAAAAATATTGTACATTTTTACCATAAATACTACTAAAACATAGTATAAAACGACTCCTATGTATAATTTCAAATATTTATTATTTTCTGATGATAGAATACGACATTTACAGGTATACATCGTTACAATATTTCTAATCGAATCTAAGCGAATATTTCCCAAATGTCTGAGAACTATCTGGTCTATCTACAATACATTATTGGAAATATCATTAGACTATCTTACTTGCCTGCTACGATAAAGGTTACCATTATTTGTATCTATTTATGTCTACATTGGACGTAAGAAGATATATAGCAATTTGTCTGTTTCGTCTAGATATCGGACGATGATCGTATGTCGCTGACCACAGCGGTGTCTGACGAAGAAGAACCCGGCGAGAGCGCAATGAACTCCCCATACAAAGGCAAGCAAACCGGCGCGGCGGCCGCCTCCTTTAACTGTACTGGAGCGGTCAGGAAAGCTGGGTAAGAAAACTTTTTCTGATATTGTCTAATTGATCCTGAGCTGTCTAGACTGTAGTGAAGATTTCAAGTATTTAACATCCAGTAGACCGTAAAAGATTCTTGAAAAATTGCTCGGAAGTACGTTCACTTGTTTATTTAGAATCTTTGCGAATCGTACATTTAAATGATATTACAATAAGTTAGTTGATGCTTTGCAACTTTTTTTATTAAAACAGACCATCATCAGAACAATATTTCAATAGGACACGTTTTGTTTTATAATAGTTTGATTTCTGCTTATTAACGTAGTTGTATAAGTGGAATACTAAGAGTCATCTATGCATCTGGAATCGACTTCACTATATAAATACATATAATTATTTGACGTTCGCAAAAAACAAGAATTTTAATGTAATTATGTCCATACGTCTCATGTTTTATAAACATGAAGCTGAATAGTAGCTAGTTTTAAAGACATTCTTATCTGGAATATTATATCAACGGCATTTTCTACAATGTAGCCGTATGTATTCTTCCACACGAACACAAACAAATATGAAAGCACCTGCCTCTCTAAAGTTTTAAAATAATTGTAAGGAAAAGGAAGAAGGAAAGGAAAACAAAAGGAACGTGATGTCGTAGAAAGCTGACGACTTTCCTAGAGCCTACAGCGTCCTTTATATTCCTTGAGGCTACAATCCCTGTTCCATGAATCTCAAATGACCGGAGGGAAATCTTAGCCGTGACCTATTCAATGCTGCCGTAAAAAGTAGAGCCTAACTATGAAGATGAGACGTTTCCTTTCCGATGAGATCCGTGACATACCTTCACGTTCTGCCTTTGAAAGGCTTTTTACAATGTAGGTTTATCTTCCAGGGCTCTACTTCAAAGTGTTGTATAGATATATAATCAAAAAGTTGTTAACATTTTGAATAATTTTAATAATGAGTTATTTTCTGATGCAGATCTTTTAACATTTATGTTTTTGATTGCTTGTAGTAGTATTTCTGTATGAAGCACTTAAATTAAATAATTAAATTCAATGAAACGTTAAATTGAATTAATTAACCTGTTTGGCGGTTAAGGTAATATAAGGCTGCCACTAACGTAAATCGGAATGTAATCAACCTATCGAAAATTATTCGTGCTTGACTTTTGCCTATTGACAATTAACATTATTATAACCTACATAAAATACTACAAATAGTTCTGCTTTTGATTTAATATTTAGTTTTAGGTAAGTAGTTTATAATAATTATTAAAAATATATACGATTATTAGGGTTTATCATATCATGTCAATGGTCTAATACGGTTATTTGAACGAGTTTCAAAGTGACTAAAAAAAGAAAAGGAATCAGATTTCTATCGTCGATGAACGTTATCATCTGGGCCATTGAGATACGAGACGGTCAATCACGGTCCACAAGATCCGTCCAGTAATAAAAGAATACTTTGAGGTTCCCTGTGGAGACAAAGGGACGTTAACAAAAAATGTACAATGGTGATAGATACATGGTACTTTGCAGTTATTGACCAATCGAACAAACATTTTCTAATATTGTAATACCGAATTATAAAATAATAATTACTGTTCTTACAAATCCATTTAATTTTATTTAACATTTAAACAACTAAGTTATATTGGAAAAGTAACATCTTTACTTCCTCTTACAATAAAAACCTATGGCATTCGTCGTCTTTCAACAGATTTTTAAGTGTGAAGAAATGGTTACTTCGCAAGAAGCACCAAATAGAGTTGGCTCGGAAACGCGGCTGGAAGGGTTACTGGGTCTGCCTGAAGGGCACGACCCTATTATTTTACCCGTGCGATTCGCGCGAGGGCCGCTCCGTCGAAGCTGCCCCTAAACATCTAATCATAGTCGACGGAGCTATCATGCAGCCAATTCCAGAACATCCCAAACGAGATTACATATTCTGCCTGAGCACGGCCTTCGGCGACGCTTACCTATTTCAAGCT
Organism: Phocides pigmalion okeechobee; assembly: GCA_018251015.1. Taxonomy (NCBI): domain Eukaryota; kingdom Metazoa; phylum Arthropoda; class Insecta; order Lepidoptera; family Hesperiidae; genus Phocides; species Phocides pigmalion. The sequence continues at coordinate 11,837 of DWON01006301.1, forward strand.
CCCTGTCAAGTGAGTAACAACCACTTTACAATGTAATATAACACATTTAAGTACACTTTGTTACATCTTACTTAAAATGTACCGTATAATGACATAGGTGGAGCTCGAAAACTGGGTGAATAGCATACATAGTGCATGCGCTGCGGCATTCGCGCGTCACCGTGGCAAAACCGGAACGCTCCACCTACTTCAGGAAGAAATATACCGTCTCGAAAAAGCTATAGAATCTGTAAGTATATTATGTACACGTTATCACAACTATGTATGATTTCAATCGTAGCTCATTAAGAAAGAATACAAATATTAAGGGCATTCTATCTACCGTGGAATTAAAGCCATGTCATTGTGTAGGTTAGATGCTTTCACTTTCTGCCCCATAAATGAAAACTGCTGACTCACAATGCGAATTCATTGGGGCACTATGCATGGCTCGACCCCTAACTGCATATAGCATCGGCCTGAGCCAACATAAGTATTGTTTGACTGGTACGAATCACAAACTACCTTGATAACTGCGGAGTTTCAACTTTAATACACAGTTTTAAGGGCCAATTTAAAGCGAGGATGAGACTTACAGCGCTCGCTATAAGCTCTCAAGTGTGTACAATGTAGCGAGGTGAAAAGCGTTCAGTATTTATGCAGATAAATTTATTGCTTGTGCTGAGATCGTCACGAGGGCTTGTTGACGCTTAGTAGCGGAAGCTCTCCGTGAACGAAGAATTGATTGTGGTTGTTTATGTATTATTTGTGTAATTAAATACTTATTACCCAGCTTTGTGGCAGCAAGAAAACTTTAAAATGTTTAATAGAATGAACCTCGGAATAAATCGAAAGCAATTAGATGGTGTTCATAATTATAACTTAAACTTCAATTTAATTTATATTATATCGCAATTCAATAAAAATCATAACTTATCATTATAAAATTATGTTTCAGTTTTTACTGTCACTAATTGAACAGATTATATTATTATTTATCCTAAAAGTATTATATCTCTCTACTATTTCGAATATATTAAATAAATACGTTCGTTCTTCTATGCACATTACATAATCTATTGAATTTTGCACTACGTTATATAGCATTCATGTTTTAAACATTCCCAGCATACGATGGTGGTGTGCGGTGTAAACGTACTTCGTAGAAATCGTGCCAATTTCTGACCCGCACCGGATGACCGCACCACGCGTCAAAGCCTTTGCGGCCGCTTCTGATCACTACATGTACAAATATACGCTTTAATTCCTAACAGTCGTGTTAACTGACTATAAATCGTGTAAATAAGGGCATTCTAGTAAATTAAACGCATTCGTGGTGCCACACTTTTAGCTGTGCAAATACAAGTACGTTTATCATAGAATATATAGTTAAATATAGCAAGCAAGGCTTGTTATTTATATGAACCAGACCAATTCTTCCAATATATGTATTCGAGAATATAGGTATCTCACAATAGGTAACCACCAACACCTGACGTATTCATTAATATTCATAGCAACCGCCGTGCTCCAGTGAGGCTTCGAGGACCGCTAGTAACATTTAAATTATGTTACACACTGTATGTAATCTTTAACATTATAGTACAAGTATTCACATATGTGTTAAAGTATTGAGTGGAATTCTACAATACGTACCACACGACTATAACATATGTTGAAAATTGAGCTTGTGTATCAATGGATATAAAACATATTCCTTGTGAGCATAACATCGAATCAAATCATATGAGTGATATTTGAAAGTAAATGATAATTCTGTTTGTTAGGATCACAAGTTGAAACACATGGCAGATCTTCAGCAGTCTGTTGTGTCTGATCCGGAAACGAGGGCCCAGCTTGCTGTTCAGATGCTACAGTGGGAGGAAAATCTCGAGAGACTTCACTGCGAACAATTCAGACTTCGATGCTACATGGCAAGTCTTCAGAGCGGCGAGTTGCCTAATCCTAAAGTAAGTTGTTGTTTAGAAGTGCTTATATATTTTTATATTCAATCCGTTTATTCCTAGCTCAAGGTTGGAAAGCAGGTGCGGGTGTCTCTCTCGTCTCGTATCTATATTTTTCTCGATTATGTGGAGTATAAAAATACTTAATAATATACGATTTTAAACTGATATTATCGCGGAATCCATACATTATGCAATATAACGGGTACTCACGATTAACGAT
>DWON01006302.1:0-14001 GCA_018251015.1 Phocides pigmalion okeechobee
CTGCAGCCCATGGACAACGACGTCCAATCTCAAATAGAACAGAAGTTCTATTTAAGGATGGACGCGGATGCGTTCCTTAACATCAGGTGGCCTGCATGCCCGTTTCTTACTCTTTCATAATAAAAAAAAGTTTGTTATTCTTTTTTAGGTCCCATACACCACACTAACACTAGCTTTACGAGATCTTTATAACTTCAGTAAAAAATATTATTGTTAATTTTAGGTAACATTAATAGTACAACTTTAAAGTATTTGTTCTGTAAGATTGTTTAACGATCACTTTAAAAGTCATGACAATAAAGTTTTACTACAGAATCTTCCTACGTCATCAACATTGGGTATATTTCGGCCTTATTGGGCCAGGGAATGGGTTTCTAGGTATGCCCTCTGCCTGGTCTTGAATTTAATGTTGCGCTCCGGATTATATGTAATTATTGGTGATAGAAACATTTTGTTTATTTTTAGAATTCAACCTGCATATAAAAAAGGAAACAATATGTTTACGATATTGTTTTGTTTCTTCTTTTGTCTTTGGTCGTTGTATTTTTTTCTACGCAATAAGTTTAAAATTTCCCTTTTTTTTGTCTATAATATAGTATTCTTTATAATCTTGAAGCAGTATTTTACTTTTAGGTTTGTTATTATTATAATTATTTTTAAAATTTTCCTTTTTATAATTTAATATAGTTTAGATTTATTTTCATCATGTAACCGTTATTTTAAATATATTTTCTTTTGTATATTTAGCCATTTTAATTTGAACTATTTTCGGGGAAATCCTGAAAACCATTATACTATGGTAGCTCTCACCCACTGTTGATTTTCCTAGTCCTAGTAATTGATATATCTCCCTATGTTTCGAACATCATACCCATTATTAAATAAAGATAATTCTGTTACAGGAGGACGAGCGACAGAGTGCGATCATGAATGCTTCGCAGACACTCCCGCGGGGGTTAAACGACTCGTACTGTGAGTAATAATTTATTAGTAGCCCTACTTAATTTGTAGGCTGACTAATCTACTAAGTAATGATAGGTTGTAGGATTGTAGGATACCGAAGTACTATTTTAGTCCCGAGGTACATCCGACCGATGTACCTCGGGACTAAAATAGTAATTCGGTATCGCCTGTCTAGTCGTAAGAGGCGACTAAAAGAAATCTTCCAAGATCAAGAATTTTTTTATGTAAGAAGAATGCAAACGAGCATGCAAACCACCTGATGTTAATGGTCGCAGTCCATAGACATCCACGTACAACCACAACTGAAATCCTATCTAACCTCGAACGTACATACATTGCTATGTTTGCCCGACTCCTTAGGCACCAGACTGTGCCTAAGTCGGTGTAGAACCCCTCACAGTGACACTACGTCAGAACGACTCGCGTTCCTACTTTCACCACTTTTATGGTGAGAGAATCTAGTTCGACTGGGGGGTACCACCAAACGCCCTCATAATCCGCCGCAAAGTATTACTTGTTTCGCTGGGAGAAGTGCTGCTATGAGCCATACTTACAATCATTCTCGTTCACACAACAGCCTTAGTCACCCTGAGTAGCAACGTCTTCATAATCTATCGAAAAACAATTCTTCTATTTCGATTGGAGATGTGTGTTTGCTGGCTATACTAACAGACGAGGCAACGGTCTTAATCTTCAGTCCTCAGGAATAAGAACGCCCTCGTAATCTGTTATAAAACAACTCTTGTGTTTCGGTTGGAGCGGTGTGCTTGCCGGCTATACTTACAAACGAGGCGCCCGTCGAATTCTCGGCGCCCGTCAACGTCTGTATACGACGACATACGGCTTCAGTTCTGTTTGAGGTTAAATGAAGATGTCAATGGTTGCAATGATCACTTAACATCAGATGCCTAAAACGCTTGTTAGGTACTTCTATCAAAACAACAAAAACCTCTTCTCAAAAAACAAAAGACGCCCTAATTGAAACATGTTTTTTTAAGTAAGTTAAAAGCGTTGGCTTAATAAACTTAATAATATTACGATTTATAGTCAAATTTCGGCCGTAAATTCTCGAACGAAGTGAATACAAAATAAAATAAAATATTTTATCTACAAAAAGATTCAGGGTTGAACTTTTTCCATTAGTATAGCGGAGCCAAGTTTTCCAATACGTTGAATCGTAAGCAAATATTGAAGATATCTGCTTGTATACAAATTTACTTGTTTGTTTCAGTACGACTCTGATTTAAATAATATTTGCAAAGTAAATTTATTAAACTAAAAAATTACATTTTGATAAAAAAAATATTTTAATTACATTTTCTGTCACCCACATTTCGAACCAGGTACATGGCTCGTTTAGCCGTGACCACGAGCCATGCAACTGGTTCAAAATATCTGGAATAAAAAATTTCACCTTGAGTACCCGTTACATAGTAAAATTTATAAATACAGCGATAACATTAGTTAAAAACATTATTAAGAGCTATATCAAAACATCATCGTTACTTCCGCTGCTGGGATTGTTCTTACGCTAAAAACCAAATAACATCAAGATTAACATGATGATTACTGCTGAGCCTTTTGTTAGGATGAGGACGTCATAGCCCACCATGACGGCCCAACCAATCCGTGCTTCTAACACACCTTTGAGTTTTGGAAAAGTGGATAATTAGCTCAAATTCAAATATTTTATTTCATTATTTACATATACGTAATGAATGTCAGTTACAATGTAAAATCAGTACATCGGCTTATATATCGCCGGATATTTTTAACGTATGCGTCTGTCTGCATGTCTGTTTATCTCACGAATTTAAAACTCAAAATACAACATTTTCAGTGACATGTTGCTGTTTTTTGTTGCTTTAGCAGTCATATAGCCTGTAAAAAAATTGATAATCTGCGTGACTGTGGTTTGTCCCGTGGTTCGCGATACCGATCTGCTACGCAAAGCCAGGTTTGCAGCGGTAATATAGCCTGTAAAACAAAATTATTGATAGTCCACGTGACTCTGGCGTATCCCATGATTCGCGATATCAACCTGGTGCGCAAAGCCAGGTTGGTAGCAGTAATATACACTGTCAAATAAAATTGATAATCTGTGTGACTGTAGTTCGAATTTGCATGACTTTGGTTTGTCCCGTGGTGTGTGATATCGGTCTGCTACGCAACGTCAGGTTAGACCCCTGCTTCGGCCCCAATTATAAAGATTTCGTTTGTGTACGCTACAAAACCTTGAAAATATGTACTTATTAAATTTTCCACGAAAACAAAACAAAGTTCAAAGTAACAGATGCCTAGATAAATGGACAAAATGCCTGAAAGCCTAAAGTATCCAGGCCACCGCTCTTAGTCTAAAAGAGCGATGTGTTTCCTTCGTCAACCGAGCACTAAAATTCCGCTGAATTTTCTATATTAAAAAAGAGGAGTAATAAATGAACTAGTCTTGTGGTCACTGCTACCAATGTACATCATCAACGAGCCCAAAGAAAGTTAGAAATAGCTATGGTCAGCCACAAATATGTTTCCTTCATCCATCGAGTGCTTAAATACCGCTGAATTTATTATTTTCTATATTAATGAATTGGAAGTAGCAAACGAACTAGTCTAGTGGTCACTACTTCCCACGGACTTCGAAAACAAACTCCAAGAAGATTAAAAATAGTCACGGCCGGCCACAGATGTGTTTCCTTCGGCTATCGAACGTTAGAATGCCGCTGAATTTCCTATAGCAAAAAATTAGAAATAACGAACGAACTTGCGATGTACTTGCCACTGCCACCCATGGATATCGACAACAATCCCCAAGATGGTTAGAAATACCTTCGGTCAGCCACGGATGTGTTTCCTTCAGCTATCGAGTGATAGAATGCCACAAAATTTTCTATAGCATAAAAGCAGAAGTGTAGTGGTCATTATCGCCCATGGACATTGTCAGGAAACCTCCATAAACCATGACAGAAGCGTTCCTGCGTCTCCGCCCCACGGTGGAGCGATGTTCCACCAATCAGGTGGACCATCAATTGTAAAGGAGGGCGGAGGTACCACCACCGTCCTCATAATTCGCTGTAAAACATTGCTTGTGTTTTGGTTGGAAAAGTGCGGTTGCCGGCTACATTTTGAAGCGAGGCAACCTTCTTATCCATGTTCGAGCTCAGATAGGATTTCAGTAATATTTGTGAATGTACATGGATTTCATTGGGCTGCGACTACTTACCATGAGGTTTGCATGCTCGTTTGCTACTCTTCCAAAAAGGTTTTTAATTGGTTGAAGCAAAACATAACCTTGTGCTGAACCTTTGGTCGAAGGTTCCGAGTTTCCCGATGAAAAAATTCCCTGAAGACCAAACTGAAACGGCACAATAACGCGTGTGTAATTAAATGATACAGCCATCGTCAATAGCCCTTTAACACGCTCATGTTATAGGTTTCGGAACTGAATTTAACACATTTACCTGTTGTGTCATTATTAAACACACCCATCTGTAATATGAAACTACGCAAGCACAGCGCTTGTGTTCGCCCGTAACCTTGTACATATTTGTATTAATACTGCAATTTGGGAAATTTATTTTGGGAACTCATCCAAGGGTCAGCAATTTGGATGAAACTTTTTATATTTAAAATAATCTATGTATACATCATTCTTATTTTAATTAATTTTTTACTAAGTATAAAAAAACATGTTTTTTAAGTTTTATGCTGTGGTTAATTATATAGTATAATAATAATTTTTAATGTTTTATGTATATGTATATAAGATCTGGTCAGCGTTGCGGGAGGCGGCACTAACCTGCAGCTTATTTGTCTAGACAGAAGATGCGGAATTCAATGAAATAGTGTACTTTAGAATCTATGTATCATCTACGAATACACAGACTTAATGTCCACTCCTAGTCTTGTAGCGCCGACATAAACACATCACTTTTGTTCAATCGTAATCCATAGAGATTTGTACATACAACACAAGTGTATACAAGCCGCATGCGCGTTATGCAAAGTAAAACACAACAGTTATATCTCCCGCAGTTAAAGTGTTAAGAGAAAAAAACAGTTACAAATTATTGCCTCATAGAGCATTAATTAAAATTACTCAACGATTATCATTAAATACCATGACATCAAAACGCCTTCCCTTAATTCCTCCTCATTTTAATTGCTACACTGCCATAAAATCTTACCAATTTAAAAGCGCCGTTTTAACGCCCTTTCGCCCAAATGGTTAATAGTACAAGCCCTGAAACTGTGAGGCCCTTTTTCAATAGCCCTATCAATCATAACAAATTGCCTAAGCTCATTCAAATGAAAATAGATTAAATGATTAACGCACTGAAAGGGCAATGTCGTCATCAGTTTTTGGATTTATTACTCAAATGGTAGGTATCAAAAGTTTTTGTTCGGTCACAAGCGTAACCAATGATAAATGATTATAGATTACGTTTGAATGAACTGTTAAAATGTCATTCTTCTTTGTGTTATTTAAAAACCGTCTAAGTATGATTAGGATGCGTTTCGTCTACGCTTATATGATCAACAATACATAATATAAGGTGTTGCTCAAATCGCTCTTCATTATGTCATGGGAGAACTATAGCTCGACCGGGAAGGTACCACCGCCGCCCTCATAATCCGCTGTAAAAAATTACTTGTGTGTCGGGTAGAGAGGTGCGGTTGCCGGCTACACTTTGAAGCGAGACGACTATCTTAGTCCTCAGGAGTAGCAACGCGTATACGTTCGAGCTAAATTAGGATTTTGGTCGTGTTTGTTGTTGTACGGATGTCTATGGGCTGCGACTACTTAACATCAGGTGATGTGCATGCTCGTTTGTTACTCTTCTCACATAAAAAGACATACATAAAATAATAGTCTCTCTTTGTAGTAGTGATATCTGTTTTTCCAATATAGTGCAATATATCGCAATGTAAGAAAAAATAAGAATTCATCAACAGAATCAATTATGATGAAGTTACTTCACGATAATATTACATAATCTCTGTTTGTAGCCATACGTATATTCCTCCCAAAAAGAAAATAATAAACTCAGTTTGTAGTACTGACTCTATTTGTCCAATAAAGATCAACGTAGAACTACATAAGAACGATCACCCAGATCAATTATAGACTAACTTCCGAGGCAGAAAGGACGCAAGTTCCCTAAGATGGGCCCCGCAAGGACGTCGTGCTACAAAGATACCCGTGTTTCCCCCGGGAGATCCTGGAAACGTTAAGCCCCAAAGAGTCACCAAGGGGGTTTTAATGAGTGAAAATCCCACATAACCCACTATTCCGGATACCTTTTAAAAGTTATCGTTCCCGAGGAGAAAAATATGGAAATATGTACTGACGGACTCATAAACTGCGTCAAATTTGATATTTGATGATTTGATAAGTTTGCAAAATTTAGATTAATATTAATGAAAATTACGAGACTTGCAATAAAAGAAAAAAATATAGCCGGGAATAAGTTATGTGCATAGTCTCAAGTTCGTCTGTTATTAGGGCAAAAATTGACACTAATTCCTATAAGTCAGTGTTGATGAAGTTTATGAGTCCGTCAGTGTAGTAAATTTTACTATATACCGTGTACTTACGATTAATTATTTAGTGATTTTTGATTGCCGATATTTTGTTTTTGATTACCGATATTTCGAATTGCATGGGTCGTGGTCTCAAAACTGCGGTAGCGGAGAAAACTGTTGACAGATCCTAATGGTAGATTAAACGGTCTACCCTACGTCTAGTTCGTTTTTCTTTGGATTCCATATCACGACACAGAACACTAATTGTATCGTTACGCACTGAACTTTGTACTATTTGTGACTTACATACACTAACCACATTTGTGCTAACTTAGAACTGGTTCAAAATATCGGCAATCGGTAAAATTTATAAATTTCGTGATAATATTAGTGTAAAATAATAAGAAATATAGTACACTTGCCCTTTTCATACGAAAACTTAAAAATCGCTAAGAATATCACACTTTTTACGTCTTTTAACTAAAACCATTTGAAATAATGGCCCTTACCATCAGTGAAAAAATGTAATTCCTCGGTCCCTTCCAACGGTTACCGAGTGATCGCTTGCCGAAATCTTCGTAAACACAAAAGGGTCTAATTCTATAAGGGTCCATAATTATTTTTTGTGATGGCGCATACCCGGCCCTTCATTAAGGTATCAAGAATCAGGTCACTGAATTCAATTACAGTATCAAGGGTTAAAAAAGGTAATGATGTAATTTGATAAAGACAATTACTTACCTTCAATAATGTTAAATTAATGATCATTCCTATACGCATCACAGTAATTTAGACTTTCATCGATACTGTCAACTAAGAATATGAGTAACTTACAAAAAAAGAACAAAAAAAGGGATCAACCCACAATTTTCTTACACCCACGTTTGATAAACCTTGCTAGTGACAAAAAGGCTGATCCCTGTCTCACGCAAACAATTACGCTCGCTATTCAACGGGGTAATACGGCTAGCATTATTAGCACCATGCCGCATGCCACACTACCATAATATATACCATACTTTGCAACAATCCGCTACATGGTGGCAGCGGTTTGTTGCAAAGAAATTTTGACAATAACCTAATTACGTAATGCTTAAAGCTCGCTACCAGCACGTATATCATAGTACAAATACGTTGCAACAATCCGTTACATGGAGGTAACAGATTTTTGCAAAGAAGGTTTAACAATAACCTAATTACGTAATGCTCAAAATTGGAACAGCCTTCTCCCGAAATTCAGTTTCTTTTCAAATGTTACCTATCGGCTCTTTCAGCAAAATGTCTGCGAAAGCCTGAATTAGCTCGAATTCCAGTGAAAGAACCGTATCAATTAATCTATCAGCCTGCGAAAGCGCCAATTGGAATCGTTTAAAAGTCCGATCAAAAAAAAACAAGTTTGTTTCCCAACACGGTATGTTTACTAATGACTTTATTAAACACGCTTTTAATACCATTTTACTGAAAGTGAAGGAAGTTTTAAAGATGTTCATATGATTTTAAACTACTATCATCGAGGAATTTAAACATAATAAACTTAATAAAAATATAAAGTATATATTAACTGAGCGAAACTGGGCCGGGTCGCTAATTTTAGGATGTAATGGATCCTCATGTTTAATGATTTTTAATTGCCGATATTCCGAACCGGTGATCGAGAACCGTGTAATGTGATTTTCATTTTAATCTATCCATACAGACAAGTTATGTCTATTTGAAAGTTACTGGTGTGAGTACATAAAAACTTTATACCATTCGAAAATCTGAAAAAAACAGAAAATTTAAGCCTACGTGAACGAAGTCGCGAGCAATAGATAGTAAATAAATAAATTAATGTATCAGTATTTTAATTACAGGATTATTATTTTGTTTTAATGTATATATATAATATATATGTTGTTTTAAATTTTAATTATGTATTTTTCTTTCTTAAGGCCGTTTTAGTATCTGTACTTACATCTACTCAAAAAACTAATATTAAAAAATACGTCACAATTATCATCTGTCGCATAATCCCTATCGTACCGGCAATACTCCAATTTTAATTCAATCGTGCCCGACACCCGACAACTTGAGCGCCCCAGAAACTAAACTTCGATAATTGTTCGCACTGAACGTCGTAAATTAGTACAACAGTTGGTTAGGGTTGTGTGTTTTGGTATCATGTATATTTACTTTGTGTGTTTACTTTAGCTCTAAGTTTGATATGTACATATATCGTATCTGTTACAATCGTCTGCCTACAACCTTCTTTATATTTACTGTAGCAACTTGAGACGAAGCCTTCTCTACACGTGGGGCAGATTTCAAAATCAAAGCCATTATAATGCCTTAGGAAATCTTCGGCTATCAGATTCCGAACAATACAGACTGTGCTATGGTGATCAGAATCATTTCAAATATTAAATATATCGTATTTCAAAATCCATATTGAAATAGATAATTTTACACCCAGGCACAGAACAAACACTCTCGCTCATCGTAGAAATATTCATCCGGATCAGAATAGAGCCCTCACCTTGCAGCCTAGGAATGTGTCACTAACCACTAGAGCAATAGACCAGTCATTACACTATTTTGTTTCAATATAACGTATAAATATTTAATGAATTTCAAAAGTTACAATGTAATATCTAGATCGAGATATAGATCGAGTTAGTAACCGTGGAGATACAGATTTCTGCCTAGACAATAGTTTTGAAACGGATCTCTTAGAATATAACGACTACCGTCCGTCGATTAAGTTTTAAAAGAATTTACGGGCTCTTTGATAGACAAAAATTCGCCACTAGCGGTCACCCATCCAATTCTCGACCAGGCCTGACGTCGCTTAACATTTTCGAAAATTTGCGATCTACATTAATAGTTATTTACCTCAATTTACCTACGCTCACGCACAAATCGAACGATACGGACTAAAATGGTCGCCTCGCTTGTATGTAAACAGCAGCCGCACCTCTCCAACTGAAGGAAATATTGATCACGAGAACAATGTCGAATTGTTTTGCGACAGACTTTGAGTGTAGCCGGCTACGAAATTTCTCCAACGAAAGCACAAGAAGTAACTAAAAGAAAATTGTTTTACTGAAGTTCCATCGGCGTTCTCCCGGTCGACGTTAGCCAACAGGCGCTCAAAGCCGATGTACTGATTTTACACTGAACCCTGACATTCATTAAGTGTATGTACACCTTACAATGAAATTTGCTAAAATATGTGAATATCAATTTGATAGACGAAACTTCTACTAATAATAAATGCGAAAGTATCTGTTTTGAAGTGAAACCGAATAGATATTTTGATGATTGTAAAAAAAATAGATTAAATCTAAAAAACGGATACAGGCTTTCGTTGCGAAACTAAAACTCAAAGGGATTGAAATAGGGGATGTATTTTGAAATTTATTTTATCATTATAACTACAATTTCGCTGTAACCACAGCTACGCAACTGGTACGAAATATCGGCAATTGAAAAGTGTTAGTCGTATATACCTATTATATAATAAAAGATGTAATTTCCGCGATGATATTTGTTTAAAATCGTATCGTTTGAGTTTGCTTCTTGGAGGTTATGGTACACCCCTTTTCAGAATTAACAATAAATCCTATTGAAGATAGATCACAAACTCGAAGCATGTAATAAAACTCGGGAACCCTAGTCCAGTGTCAAATATCGGACGCTTAAAGAGAAACTTTCTCAAACTCAGGCTTGAAATACTACCGCTGTCTAGTCACTTCTTATGTAATTAGTTTCCCGTTTGAACCCAGTTAATAATTACATTGAATTATGGTAAGTCTCGCGACTTATCTGATAAACCTGTATTTTTTATTAAGGCTCATCTCTAAATATTATAAAACGAAATCTCCGTCGCGTCTGTCTGTCTTTTCGCGATAAACTCAAAAAGTACTGAACGGATTTTCTCACAGTTTTCAACAACGGGCGGAGTGATTCCTGAGGAAGGTTTACTGCATATATTTTTTTGTAAATTGGGCGAGAAATTAAATACTTCAACATATTCATTTTTACGTATAGTAATGCAGTCGTCGATCAAAATAGATGTTTCTAATTGTTAGTTTTTGCAACTAGGGAATGACTGGATGCATGTATAAAATAAATATAATCTAAATATTCTCTATTACCCGAGCGAAGCTCGGACGGCTCGCTAGCAAACGAGCATGCAAACCACCTGATGTTAAGTGGTCGCAGCCCATAGACATCCACGAACAACCGCAAACGCCACCGAAATCCTATCTGAACTCGAACGTGGATTGCTACTCCTGAGGACTAAGATGGTCGACTCGCTTCAAAGTGTAGCCGGCAATCGCATCTCTCCAACTGAATCATAAGTAATGCTTTAGCGGATTATGAGGGCGGTGCTGGTACCTCCCCGGTCGAACTATAGTTCTCCCAACTTTAACTAACTACCTTTCAATTGAATGAAATACTAAACAAACGTACGTAGTAAGTGATATTTCAACAATATTATTTTACAGCTATATTCTAGCATAAAATTTGTTTAAATATTCCATTTACTTTAAACTAGGTTAACATTTAATTTCGAGAAAATGGTAATGCTGCTCTTTTACTTTTGAAAAATTACATCAGAAACGTTCCTTTGAGAATACTTTTCTATTAAGTGCATTTCTGTAATTTTTAATTTTACTTTTCACTATTATGTAACAAGAGTAGCCAACGAGAGCGCAATCTAATGTTTTATGGATTAAAAAGACCAGCACACGAGCGAGCAAGCGTCCTGCTATTAATTAATCGCTGCAACTCATGGACATCCACATACAACCTCAAACAGGACTGACACTCTGTCTGAGCTTATACGTAGATGCGTTGCTACTCTGGCGGTCTTACCATGAAATAAAGATGTACTTAGAGTTAGATGTAGCACTACTGTAGAGGTTTTTAACTAAAAATAATGGTATGCTTAGCCGGCAACACAAACAACCGAGCATGCAAACCATCTGATGTTAAGTGGTTGCAGCCCATAGACATCCACGAACAACCACAAACTCAACCGAAATCCTATCTGAACTCGAACGTAGATGCATTGCTACTCCTGAGGACCAAGATGGTCGCCTCGCTTCAAAGTGTAGCCGGCAATCGCATCTCTCCAACTGAAACGCAAGTAATGCTTTACAGCGGATTATGAGGGTGGCGGTGGTGCTTCTCCGGTCAAACTATCGTTCTCCCTTTAAAAATTGCACGTTTAAAATATTGATTAAAATCGTATATGAATTAATCCAATTAATCATTAAATTGGATTAACAAGACGCAAAGTAGTTGGGAACTCGGAAGCTAGGAACTGGACGCAGACAAATCGAGGCTACGCTACAGTCATTACCGCACTTAAAGTTTCGAATGTAGTACTCGCAATAGATTTATTAACTGTTACTTCTAAACTGAAACTAGTTTTGAAGGAAGCAGAACCTTTCGTAGTTCTATTTCAAAAACATCATTACCATATCTCACCTTTAGAGTAATAGTAACATATGTCGAACGGAAGATTTTACATATCGCTTCTTTGGTTCAATAACGTGTTATCTTAAAAACACAATTTTACAGTAGAGCATTTTTTACTTACAAAAAATTATTTTACTTAGTTGTGCATTTTTTTATGTTTATTGTAGATATGTTATGTGTTTTACATATCGTTTGTGCGGAAGACTACAGTATCATGTCAAAATTTGGCACAATATTATAATACAAGTGATATGTTTAAAAGTGGGAGAACTATAGATCGACCGGGGAGGTGCCATTGCCCTCATAATCCACTGTAAACCATTACTTGTGTTTAGGTTGGAGAGGTGCAGTTGCCGGCTATACCTTGAAACGATACGACCGTCTTAGTGCTCAGGAGTAGCAACGCATCTACGTTCGAGCTCATATAGGATGCCGGTGGTGTTGTGGTTGTACGTGGATGTCTGGACTGCGAGTACTTAACATCAGGTGGTTAGCGTGTGCGTTTGCTTATCAGATTATCATCTTCAAAAAGATTTAATTATCATCTTCTTTTCTAGTTGTTAGAGTATTATGAGCAACTTCTATTGACTTGATTGATCCAAAACTTAGTTTCCTGTGAATTGAATTAATCGATACGCGGCAGTCTGGTGAAATCTTTAAGTAGTTGAACTAGTCAGATAGATCTTGCGAAGTTATAACTCAAAACTCGCAAGCTAAATACTTGACATAGATTTATCTAGTATTAGTTGGTTTCAGACGAAACTACTTCGTAGCGGGAGTCATTCACAACAGATTTGCAACTAAGTTTAGCTGGAAAAGTTATGGCTTTAAAACTGTACGTTTCTATCTAGGTCTGTTTTTTGGATTTTGAACCAAATCTATGTCACGTCATACTGTTATCAACTTGCAAATGTTTTCAACCTATGTTTTTATGGTGGAAGAGTAATAAGTAGATTGAGAAGGAAATGAACGTGCAGGCCGCCAGTAATCGTAGCCCATCGACGTGCACAATCTCTAATATAACTGTATTGTTCACATAAAATTTTAAACACAATTGTATTGTGTTTGAGGTGATATGTAGACGTCGATGAGCTGAGGACTGAGATAGTTGTCTCGCTTGTCAGTGCAACAATCCCATCTCTCCAACCGAAACACAAAAGTTGCTTCATGGTGTACTATGAGAATGGCGGGAGTACCCCCTCGAGCGAACCATAATTCTACCACCTCCCAACAAACATCCAATGGGGGAGGAAGTTCTTAATTATTTGTTTTGTCAATGAAAGATAAGACTTAAAAAGGGAAAAATCTTAAAATGTTGAAAAAAATTATAACAATTCACTGTTATTCATAACATATTTAATTGTTACTTAACTAATTTGAAAACAAAACATTGCAATATTTAGATATTTAATTTGGGGGGACTATAGTTACTGTTATTAATCCATTTATTTTCATATTTACAATTATGAAAATCTTAAAACTAATTACAATAAAGACCTAACCTAAACAATCTAAAGGGAGTCCATGTCCATGCGGCACGGTTCCAAGAACACTAGCTGCATTCCCGCGCTGGATAGCAATCGCATTTCTCTGCGCGAGATATGATCCAGCCCTCTTGTCACCAGCAGCGTCGATCAAACGTGGTACTCTATGTTTGAAAAAATTTTTGGCACGCGGGCCCCACGGCCCAAATGTGTGAATGTAACCATAAATATATTCTTAGAGGCATTAAAAAGGACATAGGATACTTTTCCTGTTTTTTTTTTCAAAAACACATTTTGATTCTTTGTCAAAACAATTTAAAATCGAGCAACTTCAATGCTTTTAAATTAATAACTTGTTAACTATAGCTTCAGCTGTTTTCAATTTTTAAATATAATATTTAATTTTATTTTGTTGTGTCACTTATAAACAACACTAAAATTATTGCAACTTTTTTGAGATTAGGTACGAGTTTCTTGGTTTACTTAATGCTCGCTGCGATGATCTTTGATATTTATTTAAGGGCTTCAACGCGAGCGAAGCCGCGATTAATAACTAGTGTATTTG
>DWON01006303.1:0-14000 GCA_018251015.1 Phocides pigmalion okeechobee
GAACGCATCCACGTAAAATAGAACTTCTATTCTATTTGAGATTGGACGTGGTTGTCCATTGGCTGCAGTAACCACGTAACATCAGGTGGCCTGCATGCCCGTTTCTTACTCTTTCATAATAAAAAAGTAAATGACCAGTTCTTCACTCATCTACCAAAGCAAACAAAACAAGTAAAAAACCATAAGTCACATTTTGTTATACCTATACCTTTCCCTCGTTCCCACGATGCCTTAGGTGCGTCATTCGGGATATTGTCAGCGCAAGTTACACACGTCACTTCCCAGAAGATAATCGTGACCACCTCTGAGAACCAATCCCGCTCCCAACACGCGTATATCATAGGTTCGGACCAAATGTTATCTCGCGCTCCTGATTCTCAATAGCAGTGAGACAACACTGCTTTAGGTTAAGTCTAGCCTCTCGTCATCGTCACGTCAACGGTGATCATCTCTTCGTGATTCTCATGGTAATTCTAAGAATATAATGCTAGTAATTGACGCTGGACTTATTTCAGTTACATGAAGAACTATAGTTCAACCGGGGAAGTACCACCGCCGCCCTCATAATTCGCCGTAAAACATTACTTGTGTTTCAGTTGGAAAAGTGCGGTCGCCGAGTACATTTACAAGCCAGGCGCCCATCGTAGTCCTCAGGAGTGGCAACAAATCCGTATGACCTCAGAAAGGACTTCAGTGCTGTTTAAGTTTTTATGTCGATGTCGATAAACTCCAGTGAGTACTTAACATCAGGCTACTCTTCTCACGTTAAAAAACCTTTAACAGTTTTGTCTATGTACAAGTTACTCTATGAAATCTTGAAATAGAAACAACTCTGTATCTTTTACTGTAGAACATCAAAACCAATGAAAAGTAAAAGTTTATGACTGTGAAAAGAATGTTATTGTTTCCATAACGATCATGGTTTATGAATTCACACAGCTATTTAATTTTACGTGCAACACTGTAGACTTATGAAAAAAAATGTTGCAAGAAACAACTATATAACTATCTATAAATAATATTCACATAGATCTTTTCAGAATATTCGTAAACTATATTTATTCTAACCTACTTACGCTTCTTAGAATAAAAAATAAGAAAAATAGGTTCTGTCACATATCATTTATTCATTAGTCTACATTTAATCTGTAAATACTGTAATTGAACATGTACTATCCATGTGATCCTAGAAGAAACCAGCTAAATCATTGACCAAAATAGCTGGTTCATTTAAAATGCAACTGAAATGACGAAAAAATTAAATATCTTTCCGAGAACTTCCGATTAGTAACAAAAAGAGACAGGTTTTTTTTAAGTATTCCCGAAATCCACAACTTTTCATGTAGCGTTCCAGTAAAATCCTGAATTTAATATTATAATAAATTGTCAAAACTGATTACGAGTATTTCCCCGAAGCGTGGGTGGCCGACCTGAGACTTCAGATAAATAGGCCGTCTTTAGCGGAAGAAGAGCATGTTTAAATTGCGCTGGTTATTTTTGTTTACAAGCCTTAAATAGATTATTAGGACGTATACAATCATTATCAGATTTATTAATTCCATCAAAGCTGATTTATATTATATCAATTTGCTTTTAAACCACCGATAACGAAGACTCGTTTGAAAATACATGAAGGACTTTGCAGCAACACACTGGCGAAATATTATGAACCATTTACATGTGGGCCAATGACCTGAAATCTAAATAAACAGTCAAATGTAGTTTCAGGAAACTCTTTCAGGGTATTATTGTCCAAAAATACTATTTAAAAATAGGGCAATGAGTCAGTTTACTACATACATTTGTAACAAGAGTGTGGGCAAGTACGTTAACACTGGTAGGTAAGTACACTAATTTTCAGCGCATGATTCCGACCGCATGCGAAATATACCTTGATAACCTAAAGCAAATTTATGTCTTAAACAAAATTTAAAATTTGACAACGCAATTCAATTTAAGACAATAATTTCAAAAATGTTTTGATGTTATTATCTATTGAAAAGTAAATATTTGTACTTATAATAATTTCTAATGTTATGGCCATTTTGTAGTTTAATATAACATGTAATACGATTTATGGATTTCTAGGTGCATACGCCATATATTGCTGTAACTTGTGGTTAATTGGAAAAATATATATTTTGTGGTGTGTCTGCGCACTTATACATAGATTTTTTTTAATTTACATTTTAAGTTAATAAAAATGTGTGGTTTCATAATTATGAAATTGAATCCAAATGTTTTGAACGTCGACGATAGAACTACAGAGGTTTCCGACAAAAAACTTAAACGCTGTTTTCGTCATCAACGCCTGCGCAACGAGGTTGTTGACAATCCGAAACGTTTCACTTTTACCTCAGCTTCCCACAGGGCTCACGTTAATAACGAAATCTTCTTCAACGCTTATTTCCAGCACTTTACGTAAGTTAATGCACCCGCCGTATATACTTTTAGGTTAGTAGATGCTCACTTATGCTATACGAACCTGTATAAAATTACAGGTCTCGACAGGAGAAGAAAGTATTCTAATGAAACATATATTCGTTCTCTTCAATCGTTCTAAGCTAGTTATTAGAGGAGTACTGTGAAGCAAAAGTAAGGTTCTGATTTTAACAGGCTATGTATTTGGATATTTTCACCGGTTCCCGGAAATGTAGCCGAATTAATTCATAATTTCGTAACACATTATTATGAGATATCTTAATATTATAAGATAATTATTATATACATATATATAGCAACCTTGGGGCTGACATTGACTCGATATGTAGGGACAATCGAACGCGGTACTTCTTATGATAATAATGATATGATAAGTAAGAGGATCATTCTGTTGTGGCGGCTATCGTATCTAATTGGTTTCGTATTGAAATTTCTAATTATTTTTACCATTTCATAAACTTTCAAAAACGGGAACTTTATCGCACAAATTACTTAAACTCCAATTTTAAACCAGAATATTTTATCTAAGGGATATGATAAACCAAAATACTTATAAAATACTGTAAGAGCCTAAACATTTTAAGAACATTCGACGTTTAACATGTTTATTTATCATTTAACCTTCTTTTGGATGCAACCAGTTGGTTAAGACTAAATCAGTAACATTGTAAAGAAAATTTGCGTCAAGTCGGTTCTTCCTTGTGCTGCGTTGCGGGATTTAATCAGGTTAACGCTAATAAAGTTTTTCGATAAAGTGCAGATATCTCTGCAAATTGCTAACATTGCATCGGCTCCTACACGTCACCTCGTGCATCAATGCACCGCCCTTGGCAGCCTTTCATGTTCTCTTGCACATCGTTTTAATATTAATATTCATGGATGCGGGTGGCGAGGGTCAGTAAAACAGTTTATCTTCTACACTTGAGATAAGACGTGACTTTGAAACTCAGTTTTAATATCCACTTAACGTAGATAACGTGAAGGTATGCAGGGTGGAGTCTCAATTTGTAATCGAAATAGAACTAAACTATATTGAAGACAAATCCTTATAATACCCCGTTATTGTAAGTACGACCGTCTTTAATCGCATTAAATGGTATTACGGTGTATAACATAATATTAACGAGTACATAATGAATACGTAACGTTCCATTACGTTTTATTGAGTAGGTAAGCTTTTCTATATAACTTGGCCTCCGCGTCCTAATGCATATTCGCTATAAAACTAATGTGATATTGCGGATATCCGTAGAGTAGATAGATATTCTGTGCCATAAAGATTTTTATAGGTAAGTAAGACTTATTTTCGTGTGACGTGGATCAACTTTAGAATTCAGGATTTCATAAAAATATGTGAAATTGATATTTATCTTTGCAATCCCAATAGTACGGACATATAAGTTAGTTGAGTATTATTTACAATATTATTCTGCCAATTAGTATTCGGCTGGAATTAAGATGTGACTGTTGTAATGAACAAATTTGCGATTATGGTTTGAGGATATTTAGGACCTGGGGATTGAGGATGACACATATCCAGATAGATTTCACTTAAGTTTTCACCTAGCATTGCTCATGAGCTTGAGTAATTCTTCTATAGATACAAATATTTATCATATTATTATAAAAGCGGAATTTAAAAACAAACGAGCTAATTTTTGTAAAATATTCGCATTTATCAAGTCATGTTACAAAATTTTAAGATTTACGACTTACTAAAATCCACAATTTACGACTATTCAGACTATTACAGTAACAGAAGGTATTTATCTGACATGTACAAGAAAACATATCTGTATTCATTACATACACAAAAGCACATAAAACATAATTCTTTACACGAAACGCTTCGCAAACACGTATAATATATGACCGGTTCCGTCTGGACGCGCGTGTCGCCACTCTCCGTAGTTGCATTGTTTCCACCACTTTCTTTTCTTAATTCAGCTTAAACTAGTTTCAGTTATAATAATCTCGACAACATGTGTGAAATATGAGCTGCATTAAGATGAACTCGTGGCAACAAGCTCTCGTATTATAAACTTTTACTCACTTTTACATTGTTACCTACCAGTTGTTGGATATTATGTAATGTAAGGACAATTATTGTGTTAGTTCCGTACTTATTATTAATATTTAATAAATTAATATGTAAATATTGTTTCAATATTAATAATTGCTACGATCGTGGTTCGACGGGGGAGATACCAACGCCTATTATTTCGGTTGAGAATACAATTTTCTATAGAGGTCCCCCACTATTATTGATAGTAGGGGTCCTTGAACCCGCACAGGGTTGACCGATCTAGATGTCTTTACTAGTTCTGTGCTCTGTGGTTACAAGTTAAAGATTATAATTTACACACTTATTATTTATCTACGAACTATCATATTCAAACCACGAGTAGCAGAAGGTACGGTTGTAATACTTAATATACACTACGGCAAAATTTTCCGCAGCTCTTTTAGAATTTGCTAAGCTGATTAAATATTCCGTGACAGATTTCGATCCGCTTTTGAGTTCTCATAATTACCTTTACAAATAACACGTCATTAACGTATATTATTCTATCAGACTAACTATAATTGTACTAATAAATGTATCCATGACTATTATTTACGTTTCAACATAATTGTGAATAGGTATTTTAATGTCTTTATTGTATTGAATTACTAATAATTTAAATTAGCTAATTATGTATATAATATATTTTGAATTATACAAACTAAACTCTATTTTGATTATTTCGTATACATCAGTCATCACATGTCCTTATAAATATATGTAGATATATTTTATATAACATTTATATACAGGCAGTTCTCGACTTACGTCGTTTCGATTAGCGTCGTTTAAAGTTACGTCGAAAATTATTTTGACACCATTCCTCAAACATACGTCAAATATTTCGATTTCCGGCATACGAGTTCACTTAATCACATAATTCACTTGTCGTTAGTAAACTAGATAGAATTGATATAGAGGATAGAGGTAAAAAATATGTCTCGACTTACGTCGTTTCGACTTACATCGCATATTTCGGGAAATTAACATGCCGTAAGTACGAAGACTGCATGTATTCATAACGCGAGGTATAAATATTTTATGGGGTGTAAAATTGAAGCGTTTACGAAATATAAAACCGTTGCGCCTGTCCGAAGAAAGCTTTAACGCGTAACATCTAAAGTTGATAAGGAATTTACCGAAATTTGTGGAGACATATTAAAACAGTTCAAATGATTTTGATATAGTTTAGTTTCAAAGGCGGGAGAACCATGTTCCGACCGGGGAGGTACCACCGCTGTCCTCATAATCTGCCGTAAAGCATTACTTGTGTTTCGGTTGGAGAGGTGTGATTGCCAGCTGCACTTTGAAGCGAGGCGACCAACTTAGTCCTCAGGAGTAGCAACGTATCTACGTTCAAACTTAGATAGGATTTCGGTTGTGTTTGTGGTTGTACGTGGATGTCTATGGGTTGCAACTACTTAACATCAGATGGTTTGCATGCTCGTTTGCTCCTCTTCTTACATATAAGTTAATGATTTGAATAAAGTTAAACTTTCTAGTTAAAGAGTAAACTCCAATCGCGTTAGAACTGACACGCACGATTTTTAGTATTTATGTAGAGATATTGATACATTTATGAGTAGACACGAGATATTATCACTCCAAACGCTATTCACGCGATATACTGACCCACATACTGTTGCTAATAACGCGTGACAAAAGATACATAAACGCGATAACATCGTAATAATAAGTGATATTGTTCTTTTGTTTTTATTATTAGGCAGGTAATCAATTTGCTTCTGTTGCTTTGCAGACCGATCACCGTTTCTCGTGAATTTATGCGATTTTACTAACACGTTGTACACGCGGTTTTGTCCACGTAAATTTAAAAGCAAAAGGACATTAAAACCAAAAAGTATATATGTCTACAACTCTCTAGATATAACATCAATTAAACGCGTAAAGAACACATTTGAAATATTGATGACACATCTTAAGTAATTCGTTAAAATTGTAGCAAAGGTTGTCTGTGAAACTACACCTTAATAGGTTTATGTCAATATTTTCCACAGACTATACATATTTAATTAATATATAGTAAATATTTTTATCTATAAATGTAATGTTTGTAATGGTTTTGCGAGTTTTTGTATATCTGTAATACTAGTTCACACAAACGTATCGATAGTAGAAAATTTGTGGTTTGCCTCAATTCTGCAGATAATATTTCCGGACAACGTAAATGAATGTTGAATCGTGATCTATCTGTTGGCATCTGTAAGTAGAACAACCAGAGGATACCAGACAGAGACAAGCGACGAGGTAGGCTTTGTGCTCTGTTTCACTTTTACAATTGTTTGCAGTTCAACTCTATTTATTCTAAAATTACTAGGCTTAAACTGTGTTGCTCACTTAACAGTTGTGAGTAAACTTAAAATCTCAAACAGTATTACAACTATATAAACGGAAAAGTGGAAGTGGAATTCAAAATCAAATCGACAAATGTTCATTTCTCTACATTAATAAGTAATAAAAAAAGTCTTCGATAACTCATTATCAAGGAAAATTGCTACTTTTACCAAAATTTATATTTGTGGTAAAAAGTTGCTATCATAGGTTGCTAAAAGGCACTGGGCCTAAACGTCACAGAATCTTTATACGAAATGTATTTTTTATAGTATTTTTTCCAATACTTTATAAATTACATTTATTAATACAATTTATTTTAAAAACAAATAATTTCACCGGATGCCAACACTTCTGTAAATAAAAATGTACATTAGTTCAACTGTTTTACATACATTAGCATTTTTTATACTATCATAGCCATTAATCCGATTTCGGAAATCTCAAAGTCTTGTTTCCATAATTATCATTATCGAGATGCAGTATTATCTTACATTTTAAGCTAATTTGAAATACAAATATTTAAATATTCACTAGTTAACTGTGATTCTCTATCAAAACTTTCGCCAATACCTGTATTTTATCGAGTTCATTTATTCAACATTTATTTAAATTTGCTAATAAAAAAATATAGTCGTCTATAACCTCATTTTAATTTTAAAGTCCAATTGACTATGAATTAGTGCATACAAAGAAAGTAAAATAAAAAAAAAGGATTTTGTACATTAAACATGTAACGTGGCCGTTTTAAAATTGTTTATAAACAATTTTATTCGCGGTTTGTAACATAAGTCATGTAACCGATCCTAAGTAAAATAGAAATTACGTGTAAGTAAATTTAAAAATAGAATTATCAACATTTTTTCGGGTTAATTGTGTTCTAATTAAAAAAAACATTATAGTGCATTTAAGAATATTTTCGATTAAGAATGATTTTGTACAATCATTACATACTTAATCGAAAATGTATCAAATATGAAATATTTGCGTATCATATAAGTATTCAACCTTATTTGATACCGAAACTCGGTATACAATGAAATAATATATATATTATACTACTATTACTCCTATAATGTAGTTTGCGTAGCACCGCGGGTTGAATACATCATAAACAATCGAAAAAGTTAAGCAACATCGTACGGGGTCAAGAGTTAGATGGATGATCGCTAGTGGCAAAATTTCAGTACCACGGAGACCACGCCTACCAGTTGCTTCTGTTTATTATCAATATAATAAGTCGGTCGTTAAATCTTATCGGAAGTCCTATAAGTGATCTGAAAAAATTAATCAGTCTGGTTACTACTAACCCGCATTTCCAAAAATACACATTGTCGCAGCCTAGTAGAGTATGTTTTAGTTCTCATATTGTAGGAAGTGATCCGATAAAAAATAGATAGCAGGCACTATTATAACAGGATGGTTGCAAACCCTAGCCAAAGATTCCTAACTACCCCTAATTTGCCTCTGATAACAACATGTCATAGTAACAAAAACGATAGAGGTCGGTGTGTAGGTATCACTCACCCTTAGGCGTCTCCAAAATCGATCTATAACGCCTTTAAATCTGAATATAACTTAACTTGCAAGAGATAAAAAGTATTATAACAATAAGAATTACTATTATATTGTTTTTGCAAAATATAATTCTTTGCATAGATCGAAGGAAGCACGACCGGGTCAGCTGTTGTCCTACTAGCTCTGCCTTTGTGCCGCCCTTGCCCCATATCTTACAATTGGGTCAAAGGGGGCTGAGGGGGTCTGAGGGTGCGCTTCACCTGCTTTGCATTAAGTTATGCTTGTCAACACTCGTACCAAGGACGCAGATAACATAGGGCCGATTTTTATTAATCGTTATCAATGTCCTGTAATCTTAATTACTTTACGATAGAGTTAATTATTATTTAGGTTATTGTAAGTTGTAACAATAATAAAAGGGAAAATATTAAGGGGGAGTAAGTAGAAAAATTCTAATTCGAGTATATTATTATCGTCCAATTTTCATTTCTATCGTTTAACATCAAATTTGTTTAATTTTACAGGTTACTTCAATAAATAAAATCTAAAGACATAGTATACGTATTATTATAAATAAATTATATTAAGTACATAAGTAGGACGTATAGTATTGCATTTTTAGTTCGACAAACTTAAAGTTCATAAGTAAGAAATAATAAGATCGAAGTCCTGTTGTATTGGTTAAAAATAACTGAATACTTTAGCAATTACTGCAGTATAATATTTAATTTGTGGATCAATCTATCGAACGTCGAAAAAGATTAGAAGATATGTGTGAAGAAATTTCGGTGCTAAACGTGAGGTCGCGGAAAGGGTCGTCAAGCGAACTTTCCCCCGAGCTAACTTTACAGCTCATTTACTATGATGACTAATCGCAATTTAAACTTTTAAATTTATGATATTGATAAAAACGACGAATCATTCAGTGTGCAATATAATATTTTACGGTATTTTACGAAATTAGAATATTTCGACAATATACTTAATAAATGATAATCCCCACTTGGTACTTGCTAAGCGGTAGAGACAGTATTTATTTTGTAAATGTATTATATTTATATTTATAGAATTAGCGTATGGTAAGTTGAGTGAAAGAATGTAAGAGCGTTACAAATATTTTATAGTAACATAGTATAAATATTATATATATGATGATGATTTGTGAATGTATTTGCTCACCAATAGTTTTCAGAATTTGAAGATCTTCTAATTCGTATTCCTTTTCTTCTTCTGAGTAATCGGACTCTGTTGTGGTCGTGGACTCCTGTTCCTCCGTGGAAGATGCGACCGAAAGAGACCTCACATCCGAACTTAGCTCCGAGCTGCAGTCCCTCACGAGTTTTGCACTAGCCATCATCATCTTTAAAGTCTGATTCACAATTTAAAAAAAGTTCTATTTAAATCAAGTCCTTTAAAATATTGTTCTTTCTTTTCAACTAACAACTACCATAATTAATTTAAAATATTTTATGATAATCAAAATTACATGCCAACACGTATGTTACATATATTAGTCATCATTTATTTTAGGGGTGATATTTAAATATTGATATTTTGAAAAGGGCGCGAGGCGCGAAGCAAAATTTATTGCGAAGCAACACGTTCGCTCTCCAACGCGGTTTTATATTCACTGAATACGTTTACTGATACCCGCCGACCGACCACTCCACCGCTGGAATCTGGCAACGATACTATACTATACAGACGGACTCTAATAAAAACACTGTTGGATTGTTGTAATAATAATAATTTTCATTTTTTTTCCTGCGTCTGAAGTTTAATCCAGAAACAACTGGCTTTCTTCAGACTCGATGTTGTAGCAAAAGGCATATGTTTGGAATGATTATGATTATTTAAACATTGTACGTATTATTCGTTAAATATGAATTTAAAAAATTAAAATAAAATATCAGTAACGCTTATGGAGTGTTTATAATTAGCTAGCTACATGTACGTAGGTAGGTAGGTATTAGTAATGTCACTGAAAGTTGTATAGTTTAACTCTAATTTAGTTAGTTTAGTTCTTCAAAATTCGTAGTATATATTTTGTGTAACTCTTTGTTTACATTATCCGCTGTAATTAAATGGAACATGGACATGTTATTCTGAAATTCCGGAATTTCTCTTTTCCAGTAGGGCCAGATCACAATAGTCGCTTTCAAAATTCTTTGAGTAATATAGTAGCTGTATTTCAGAATTCATAAGACGTTCGTACCTACGCTGAATTCAATCGGCATTAAACGTCCGCATTCAAATGTAATTTATAACGTCGTAACAAGAGGCAACGTAGATTTATTGTTATGATCCGGAGAAAAACAACAGTCCAAAGATGTCCATAGGTGACATCAGATCTAATGACGACATCATGAAAGATTTAGCACAAAAGTGGCAAATAATTCGTTTATATTTGTATTAGGACTTTGAATTGAATTTATGGCTCAACGTGGTGACTTTATGACCTTTAGAATAATAACTATAAGTCCAAATTGAACGATAACGAATAATTACAACCTACGAAACACAGGTCACGTAATGAATATAAAATATTGAAACTACTTAGTTGTTGCCCGCGACTTCGCTCGAACAAAAATCTATATACAATCGATATCTTATTCTTTTATGCCTAAATATTTACCTAAAAGACGTAAATTAAAAACATTAGATTATATAACACGTTAAATACGAAATAAAAATTCTTCAGAGTAAAAGAGTATGAAATTTACGTATCTAATCATTAGGAATACATACAAATATTATATTTCCCGAATCATGCTTTTGTTTTATGAATGTTACGTGCTCATATTATGGCGGGTTTATTAACATTAGAGGACCGACAGAACTGAGAATCAAAATGGTGTTTACCGGAACCTGAAATCATTTCCCATAACATGACATATAAAGGCATGGGAAATAATCTTAGGTTCCGGTGAAAGGGTTAATGCCCTCATCACCATATTGTAAATTGATCATGTCAGAATATATTGTTTTTCATAATCTGCATAGTAACTTAAAAGAATAATATGCCCGATATTCATATAGGAGAAGAAAATAATGCTTCCATTACGCATAGCGTCATCTGTTTCCAATTGTGCTCCGAAATATCAAATTTGTAAGTAAATATAAAATACTTCTATATAACAGATAGTAGTAGTAGTAGAATAAGGCTCCTAATGTCGTTTTAAATAAACCGCTGTATACCTTTACGATGAATTGACCGCCCCACAGTATACGTGGCAGGCCGTATACCCTCAGGACACGGCAGGTTGTCTTTCGCTCGTCCTTTATTCCCTATACACCAATGACGTGTCCAATTTGATAGATCACCAGATGGTGATGCCACAATGACGCTGGTCGCGGAAGACAGCACCTACTTCTTGATAACGAGAACACCTAAAATGTCGGTCGCTAGAGTACAGAGCATGGCCGTCCCCGCAAAGACGTCGTTCACCACACTGGTCAGCCCGAATTGTTCCATGCTGAGGTCGTTGTTTTTTACCGATCGGACGAACGCTGGGAACTTAGGGACTTCGAGCCCCTCCAAGAACGTCCTCCCGACGACCGCGTGCCCCCTCATGCTCAATAGCTCTTGGGTTAGGTATTCTCAGACTACTGTGAGAATCACTACTTAAACCAACTAAGGTCAGCGATTGAAGCCGACCATCCCCGTCCACCTGAAAAAGCGGAGTACAGAACCGGGGACAGGAGTCTCTTGAGAATTGCCCCGGTAAAGAGAAATACATCGAGGCGCGTAGCTCCATGAGCAGAGGCCACCAATAACATGGCAAAAGTAGGAAGGACACTTTCGTCGATTAACCAGGATACGAATTAAGTCCAACGATAATACTATTAGGCACATTTTCATACATAGTAATCATTCAAGTATCACAAGTATCTGATTGTGATGCTCTAGTAATGTGTTTGCCTGATTACGGCGGCTAATGTTGGAACTCTTGAAATAATCTTTGTAATAACTGAATATACTTAACCCTTTAACTTTTCCCGCAACGCTGACTCATATATTACGAGTCAACGTTGCGGGAAGCGGACTAAGCTGGGCCTGTATTCTTTATAATGAAGATGCGCCGACAAATCACTGAAATATTGTATTTTTTAGCATCCGTGTAAGAATACACAGACGTAAGCATGCAGTCTTCTAACGTCGACGTAAATTAAGCACTTTTGTTCCGTAGTCCATACAGATTTGTACGGATTACGCTTATTGTTGTACACCACACAGAAAATGTTAAATAAAAGTTAGTAAAAAAAAGAGTTTGACCGGGAGGTACCACCCCTGCCTTTATAATGCACAATAATGTCATTATAATCCAACAAGATGACATTACTTTGACAAATAAGGCGATCATCTCATTCCTCAGGAGTATCGACGTGGTTACAAATGACCTTAAGCAGGATTTCGGTCCTGTTTGATGTGTAATGTGAATGCAGAGACGATTTACCGTCAGGTAGCCTGCACCCTCCTGTACTGTTCTCATAAAAAAACTTAAATATTTGATGAATAAAACACATATGAATTTTTAAGGTTTATTAGGCAACGAAGCATATCACAAGATATACACGAACAAGTTTAATCATTTAAATATATTAATATCACTGAAATCCGATATATGCTTTCTTGGAAATATTACACCTACCAATAAATAATACACTTAAAATAAATCTTATACTACTGATACTCATGATTACTGTACATAGGGAATGGTAAAACTAAAATAAAAACAAATTGTGATGATAAAAAAATATCGTTATAATAATATGTAGTAACATTATTAAGTAAATATCGTTATTTAAAATCGTTTTCTATACTTAATTTTAACAAAAAATAAATAAACAACAAGATATCTGACCTGATGAAAAGAAACGACACGACCCTATATACTGAAACCTGGAATATACGAAAAAAAATATGCTGGAACAACTAAAGCTGACGGCATACCAAAAATTAAGCTAAGTTACTTTCAGCTAGTAATGGGAGGCTTTTACGTTACAAGACAAAATATATTGTGTTTAGATTTTTTACATGATTTATAATTCCTGAATTTTCAAATAAATTAGTGAGGTCAAAAATGGGTTCTATATGATATAAATGGCTCATGTTATATCCACATGTTTAGATGATATCGATTTCATAGGTCAGAGAACTATAGTTCGATCGGGATCGGGGTACCAACGCTATCCTCTTGATCCGCCGTAAAGCATTACTTATGTTTCGGTTGTAGAGGTGCGGTTGCTGGCTACACTTTAAAGTGAGGCGAATATCTTAGTGCTCAGGAGTAGCAATGTACCTACGTTGGACCTCAGATAGGATTTCAGTCGTGGTTGTCCTAGGTTTGTGGTTGTATGTGGATGTCTATGGGCCGCGACTACTTAACATCAGGTGATTAGCATGATCGTTTGCTACTCTTCTTACATAAAAACAGCAATGTCCTTGGCACACATTGACTTACCAAGAAATGGAAATGACGTGTTTATCGTAATTTGAATAAGCAACAGACAAACAATTTAGTTTTTTTTTTTTAATAATTCAATTATTTTGGATGAAAATGAAAAATCCATTTATGGAAGCATGATGCTTATAGAATGTTACGATGATAAGGATTTATAA
>DWON01006304.1:0-13999 GCA_018251015.1 Phocides pigmalion okeechobee
AAGACCATGTTGTTTTGCGGCGGGTTATGAGGATGGCGGTGGTCCCGCCCCGGGCGAGCTCTAACGGCTCTACCGCCATTAACATTTACATTAAGTAATTAATGTAATGTAATGTAATATAAACATAATATTAATGTAATGGAAACTTTGACATGCATGACTAAAGAGATGATAATACAATCTTTTTACTGTCATTAGATTATTTGAATACATATTTAATAATTTCAATTTATAATACTATTTAATAATATACAGTAAAAAAAAAACAAAATACCAATATATACTTGAAATATTTGCATGTCATCAAAATGATAAATTGTGAGCGAATAATTATAAGTACAGACACCTTTGTAACCACAATTTGCGCAAATAAATATTCATTTCATTTCATGTACCTAAAACTATTCAATGCTTTGCGAAATTTAATTATATCTATAAAAGGAGAATTTCGTATTCCACGTCTTAGAATATCGTATCTTCATGAATATCGAGCTAGTGTCTTTTCTAAAATTATTGTCCATTACAGATTTTTTATACGGTGATTTCGATATCTATGTTCTATACTTCTTAGATCTGTTATAGCGGTATAACACTTGGCAAGTTACGATAAATTGACATGGAAAATACACATTTTAAAATAATATAATGAAATTGATTTTATTACTCACAAAATAACTCGTGAATAGTTACACAACAACCAAGTTATAGCATTAATGACGTTATTTTTTTATATATCATAGTTGCTGATAATGAAATGGAATTCATGACAAATTTATTCAACTTAAGTGAATAAATTATTGAACCGTCCTTGTGTTTCGCCAAGGCCGTTGCAAGTGGTCAGCGGCGGGGCTATTATGGCAACAGTCGCAATTGCGGCGTGGGCCGGTGACGGATGCGCATCCTCCTTAGCGAGGATACCTGTATCCTGCACCGCTGGCGTCGGGGCCTTGAGAGTAATTCCCAATTTTGTCCGGGAGGAAATTGCTACAGTTCCGAATAGCGCCTCCAAACTAGGTGCTATTATTTCCTAACAATTTTGGGTTCCTCAATCAACATGATCGTACTTGTTATATTTCATATTTTAAATTCTATACTGCTTTCTGTTTGCGCGTTACAAAAGTAACTTACCACTAAACTTAGGTTTTCTCTTTCTAGTAATATATTTTTTCCAGTAAAAAGATTACTTAATTTAAGGTTCTAACGAGTGGTATATTATAAACGTACATTTTAAAAGCCGACCGGTTCTGGTACTGCAATCGAAAGCATATAAGACTCACAAATTCAATAACGCTCGACTGTACGTGCATGCGTCGACCGCAGCCGAGCCACTTCACACCAATATGAATGATTCATTTTAACCTGCCGCTTCATCAATAAATTTCATACCATAATCTTAAAATAGGGACCAGACCGATTGTACATAAATATTAGACTTATTCAACGTAGAATTTAATTATCGGTCTCGACCAAATCCCACTTTTATCACTTTTAAATAGTAACACACATGACAACATGGTTATTATTTCCTCTTTCCTGTAAAAAAGTAAAAAAAATGTTTCAAACCTAATAATACGACGCGTTTGTATCGCGCGTCTTATATGCGTATCCAGTGCTCTTCCGATTTCTCTTCAATTGCATTTAAACAGCTACTTAAATATTTAAATCCATAACCTTGCTTGGGCCGACGTTATAATTTCAATATTTAATATTTTCATTATAGTGTCAGCGGGTTGTTGCGTGACTCGTTTGTGACTAGACAGGCCCCATGTAAAATGGGCGAAACTTACTTAAATTGAAGCAGACTTTACATTTTAATCTAATAGATATAAACACATGTTGAGCTTATTGACTTTTTTTTAAGTAGCTATCGCACGTCCAGGCCGTCTGATGGACGTCTGCGTCCCTCCCCGTGCGTGTGTTATTACTACTCCCGAGGAATGAGAAGGTTGCCTCGCTTCTAACTGTGACCAGCAACGGCACCTCTTCGATCGAAACACAAAAACTACTTTAATATATAAACCGTAGTTCTAAAAGTACAAAAGTACCGGTATATGTTCAAATTGAATTGCCATATGAAATACTGGCGTTTATTTGAGTATCAAAGTTAATATTATTATATACCTGCTATAATATAACTATCACAAATTAAAATATGTGACAATCTGAGTAATAGTCTCCATAGTATCTAATCTAACGTGGAACATTTTGGGTTGTGCCCGGTGACGCATGTAAATGACGATTTTTTATTTCCATTTTGGGTCTGAGTACTTGTTTTTATCCATGGTATCCACGAAAGTATTACTATATCTATGGTTCCGGACCGTTAAGTTAAACGAAGTATATTATAGCAATTTAGTTAACAATTAAGTTGCTATCCTCAATTTATTGGTAACATTTAGAAATTATCCGGTTCTAATATAGGATGGATGGACATTGGATTGTTTGTCATATCCTGCATGTGTACTTGTGTACGCGTGTGACGAACAGTCCGCGGAGTGCCGGCCCCGGCCCCGGCTCCGCGCCGCGCTCCTCCACTTTCACTGCACCGTCGCCGCGTCGGTCTAGATTACCTACTCGCGCCTTATTACATGAATTGCGGCGTTCGCATCCAATGCCCTAGACGACAGCTTTTCGCTTTGAAAATAGTAACCCTGTAAAGCCTTTATTATATTGACATTTATTAATTTATGTAATTACTCTTTACTGTATCATGTTTCAAGAAATCAAGACCCCGTTTCAGTCACCTTTTCAGTTTTTTTTTGTACAAACATCGTGATTGTTTTTAAATGGACAGTTGAACCTATTAACTACATGTAGTAATAGATAAAGTACTAAAAGAATATATTTATCGCAATTCGAATACGATGTGCAATATTTGCCGTTACAGTGTTTATCGTTAGTTTTAATTAGTTCACAATAATAGAAACTTGTATTACCAGCAATACTAGAGCCGCTTCGTTATACAAGCAAACAACAAAAATAACTATTTATAAGATCACGTTCGTTGTCATTTTTAATGCATTTTATTTAATGTATATTTATGTAAATTCGAATAAAGTATTTTTTAACTATATGATTATACACTTCATAACTATAATGATGTTCTGGTTAAGTACTACTTTTCCTACTTAAGGTACATAAAGTACTACCGTAATTTATTAAACATTGATTAATCTGCTTGAATAATTAATTTTCAACAAAAGTCTTACAATGCATGTCGATAGGTTCAGGTAGAATCGTGTACTTTGAATTAGATACTTTACATTTGTAATGTACCACTGGGTTAATATAGCCGATAGATGATATATCTCATTTACTACTTTATTCATTAATGACATGTTTGGTATCTTACACTTTTTGATTGTGTTCGCTGTTACCACCCCGGCAACAGCGAACAGCGTCGGCTGAAACGACTATACGAATTTATGTTATTACTGCTGCTGTCTTTTGATTTGTTTTAATTCTTTACACGCAGAATACGCTTCTTATAGCCTGTGCATATTCTGAAATTTTGACTTAAATTTAGTCTCTCATCAAAGAAGTTTCAGATATTGATTAGGTTAATTTACTTTGAATATCCGTTCTTTTTTCCTTGATTTCCACATGACGGTGGTCCTACTATTGTTTTCAGAAGTTTGCATAGAGTTTGTTCTGAAAGATTTCATCAATTCTTATTATAACACTGGCCTTCTGAACATTTCAGACATGATGTTCCTTGCAAATAATTATAATTAATCATTAATTATGAATGATAATGAAAATTATTTATTACCAACTACAACGTAGTAATATCGAAAGCGAACCGGTTACACATTTCGAAATCCCTTAAAATGCAGTAATTCGTATTGTTGCACAACTTTGCATGCACTTAAATCGCATGACATTGGTCCGCGCGAAATGCGATACCTGCGGCTATTCATATAATAACTTTGCATACTCTACTACTTATTGTCCTTTACTGGTTCATCAGTATATTTACTATGACCCCGTTGTACTTACCCGTATAACACGATAAACGAAATAAAATGGTTTATTTGCCGACAAAATATAATGCACTAAGGTTCGAGTTAAAGTTTAAAAACGTAAGATACATGTTAATATTCGAATTACATTATCGAGCGCAATTTCACATAATTCTGCACCTAAACCACGTTTTGTTGTCGCCCGTACAATGCGCATCACGTAACGTGAAAGTTTCAATTGAATCTATAAACAATTTTAACGGTTCATTATTCATCGCTTCGCTCTATTTGCCGGTCAAAGGAAATATTACTTATTGTTTCCTTGTAACTAATTATTACACTTTTTGTAAAATAATTCATCACAATCGGCTGCTTCGCAAAAAGTGCGGTTAGTCAAAACACCGTGACGCGGCCTTCTGTTTCCACTGTCTGAACCCACTGGCCTACATTCAATTCATTGTTCTCTACACGTTCAATTTATCCTTGATCCAATAATTGACACTGAATATTACGTGTCTACTCAATGTACCAGGACATCTCGCCAATTAAGTTACTATGTAAAAAAGAGTATCAAAATAAATTCTTGTAATGTGTCTTGATCCGTAAATAAACTATAAAAAATACAAATGAATGTACTACAAATATTTGTATGAAGCAATTCTCGCAATGAAGCTAGTAATGCAGTGAATATGCGACCTTGTGGGCGTGATCCGAGATAATGCTCGGTCCAGTTTAGTCCAGAGCCATTAACTGTATCATTTATCACTATTATGCTCACTCCAGTCACCTTCCATTTTAATGAGGTGACCGCTACAGCTCTCAGGGTGTAAATCGCTTGATAAGTACCGCTAATGGAAACAAGATCTCATCTAAGTATCTTATGTAACAAAATATAGAACTTTTAGATTATTTTTAAATATATGGGTTTAATTTTGTAATTGCCTTAAAACCTTCATTTACGTGCCCTACTAAAATGACTTCAAAGGAGAAGGAACCTAAAAGGAATAAAATCGAATTTAGCAGTTTGGTGCTCAAAATCTACCATTCTAATTTATTGATTTTTA
The DNA here is from genome assembly GCA_018251015.1 of Phocides pigmalion okeechobee. NCBI lineage: Eukaryota > Metazoa > Arthropoda > Insecta > Lepidoptera > Hesperiidae > Phocides > Phocides pigmalion. Next base: position 5,027 of record DWON01006304.1, read on the forward strand.
ATAAGTATTTTGACATTCTCGCTATCGAAATGAACCTAACATCGTATAAACGAATACAATTAGTTCAACCGCCTAACAGTTATAAACACTTTATTTTGCTTCATTGTAGACTGATCAAAATATAATCTTTAAAGTACAAATTCCACTATTTCTCTAGAACCCGGTTTTAAGTGTTCTATAACAGGGGTCTCCAAACTATGGCCCGCGGGCCAAATCCGGCCCGCCACTGCCTTGAATCCAGCCCGCGACAGCTTAAGACTAGTGTCATCAATCGGGCCCACGCCAGCCAATGTTTTACTGTTGTTACTATTGCTGTGATAAGTTGAATGGAAGAGAATGAAAACACAAAATAATGACAAGAAAAATTTAAATTGTTATGGCCCTTGCAACATACCGAAAAATAATTATGGCCCCATGGCTTCAAACTTTGGAGACCCCTGTTCTATAACATGAATAGTCTATTATGTAACTTATAGACTTTGCTAGCCCAGTCGATAATGGAGAAAGCAAGTATAGTTCTTTTCGAACGTACAGTTATTAATTTGTAAATAGACTATTTAAAGTTGATCCGCTGGCTTTTTATCCCGCTTGACCTTATCCAACAGTCCAAGTCGATGAACTGATTTACATTGTAACTTTGATATTCATTGAGTATATGTAAACACCTCGTAATGAAATAAAATATTCGAATTTGTTAGTTTTTGAGGTTACAGTTAAAATATAGAAAATAATCTTTTTTTAATCCTTTTCTTCCCATCGATTTTTTGTACCAATTTATAGAACTCTATTTTCTATAAAACATAATTGAGATTAATATCACCTTTATGTGTATCAATTACGATATTGTTCATTGATATTTATTACTCTGCAAATAAGAATAGGGCAGTGCATCGTTTGATATTATTATCTCGTACTTCAAGCGTCACAGACAAACATATTTTGGAATCCTGGAACTAAGAATTCTTATTGCTAAAATTTTGGTGGTTCTGGGCCTTTGTTGAAACCCTCTTTATGCCTCGCTTTTGGGCGTTTGTCTTTTCGGCAGCGAGAAGTCTGGAGCTCCACTACGCTGTTACTTTGCGTATTAGTGACGGTACCGTCTGCCGCTTGTTTTCAAACTGCATTGTCGACGTGCACGAGGACTTCGTCTAAATCTTGCGCTTAGCCTATAAATGGCATATAAGCAACGTGTTTCTTCATTGACTACTGCCTTCGGGTAATCGTTTCTCAAAATAAAATCGATTTGGAGCATAATTGACTAAGCAGTTTAAGTGTGAATTGATAGATTATACACACCAATGAGAACATTTGTCGACTCGTACATTTATTTCATAATATTTTGCTTTCTCACACAATTACATAAATTGGAATGCATGATTTGGTTTCTAGCGCTATAGGCTCAATAGTTCTTATGATTTATACAAGTTGTATATCATTCAAGGTTTTGTATTTCAGGGTGGTCTATGTGTTATTGAAATATAAACTGATTGTTTGCATTTAGGACACGTACGCTGTGCAAGCGCCTGTGTACAGAGCAGTCGCAACGCGGCAACAGCACTAAATTAAAATATAGTGTTACTAAAAAATTCTGTGATATATAAATATAATTATGCAGTAATATAAATTACTGCATATTTCGGGTTTCGAGAGAAATAAAACTACTTTTAATGATTAAATAAAATACATATACTGTTTGGATTAGTTAAGCGGCGTTTTGCGTTAAGTGTTTTTGTTATTTGGGTTACATTAGGTGTGAATACTATAATGCAGGAAGTGGGAGTCTTTTCGCTGGCCGCATTTGGAGTAACCGGCCGGTTTCATTGAGTGCACACCGTCTGAGGAATAATTGCAGTTACGTGATCCGCCGCGCCTGATATAACGTGATTCGACGTCGTATCGAAACATTATCAATTGCCTTTTACTAACGCCTTTGCGTAACCCTAATAACAATGAAGATTACTACGATGATCGATTAAGAATGTTAAAAATAGTAAATTTTGGCATGAAACATTTTTATTACTCGACTTTATAGTCATAAAATTCGTAAAATTATCGCGTTACTATACTTACCGATTTTGATTTTTGATTAAATATAATTTCGTGCACTAAGAAGTCATTGACTCGTCAACTTTGGCCTTAGAGGTTAATGTATTTATCGCATGTACCCTCGCTAGATGAGGAATAAATTCGGAATTCAGCATTTATATTCCTAAATAACAATAAATAAAACAGGGCGTCAAATTCACAAATAATTTTCTTTTATGTTTTTGTGAAACTTAATTCAGGTTGATAATGACGTTATGACGACTAGTAGTAGTATGATACGAACCTTTTTACTAAAGTTGTTGCCTACTTATTTCCAGGAGGCGCGTTCGAAGGCGTAGAAGACCAAGTGTCGCCATTCGGGTACGGTCGCGGTGAGGGCGTCGACGCCGGCCACGGAGACCCCGAGTGGATATGCAGCAAGGAGAAGCCGCGATACGACCAAATTTTCCAGTCGCTCAACCCCATCGACGGGAAGGTCACTGGCGCCGGTACGCCCTTGCACACGAACCTCGTTCACCTACTCAGAACACGCCCGCATCTCCGCGGTACACTCGTAATCGATGCCGCGCTGCAAGCGTTGCTCTCTACCACACAGAATTGTTCCCAGCTTACCGAGCTTTGCATGGCTTTACAACGTAAGGACGAACAGAATCCGGACGACGGTTTCGATAAAATCGCCGATTCATTGACTGTTGCGACACAAAATTGCAACATTCTCTCCCAGTTCTTACTCAATGAGTCGTCGTTAAGCTTAAGTGATCGCGGATTATCTCCCGCCGTGTCCATACATAGTCTCAATGAATCTCTGGCTCTAGACGGTCCTGCAGTTGCCAATGAGCGTGAAACTAGTAGACAGGAATCTAGAGATGAATTTGAAAGCGAGAAAATTGAGGAATCAGACGGTGACCCGCAGTCAAATACTCTTCCACACTCTAATATCGAAATTCCGCAAGAGCCCTCCTTTTTTAGTTTTCGATCAATTTTCCTTTCTATTAAATTAATGTTCTTGTTAGTGCTGAATTTGATAACGATAGTGATAACGGCGGAATTTCTGTTTATCGGAACTGTGTACTCTCTCACCGGGGAGTGGTTTATCGAATTCAGTGTCGCAAAATCGCCTAGTACTTGGTTCGAAAAAGCTAAGGTTTTGGCGTTCGGTCCTGAGGACGAAACAATTCGTATATACTCTCTGTTCCAATTGTTATATCGACATAACATAGTAAACATTTTGAAGTATCTTACATATAATATTGAGAATAGAATACTAGGGTAAGAAAACCAGTTAGGACACCAACACTCATATGTAAATTTCATTGAGTATGTTTAGGTGTAAATATGTTGCTCGTCCTTACGTTTCTAAAATAATTTAATTGTCGAGGTTTATTTTATCATTTGACTAAACAATTTACCAAGATGTTAAAGATACGTATTTGAATAATAAGTTTGTATCAATATATATCTCCATAAAAATGTTATCCGTGTCACTCGTAGAAGTTAAAGTTATTCGTGTTAATATAATATTCATTTGTGCTTTTAATTTTATTGTATCATTTGTATTTGTATGATATTGAACATTGAACTGTCGAAACAGTCCGATTGCCACGATTGGACAGCTTGGCGACGATGTGTTTTAGTTGACGAGCTTTTGTTCAACAGCGGCGAAAACGGAGATGGTGAAGTCGAAGCTGCCCAACTCGGTGCTCGGCAAGATCTGGAAACTGTCCGACATCGACAAGGACGGCTTCCTGGATGACGACGAGTTCGCGCTCGCCATGCATCTCATCAGCGTCAAGATCGACGGCCACGACCTCCCCGCCGACCTGCCGCCGCACCTCGTGCCGCCCTCCAAGCGCAACTGAACACAAAAGCACATCCCATAACGTAGACGTTACCCCACCGCTAGGTGGCGCTACTTGGCACGACAGTGTCGCTACTAGCGTCACCTAGCAGGAGCTTGCTGCTTTTCCTAAACCACAAATAGCCCATAATGTAAAGTAATTAGGATAACGCTTCTAGTTATGAGTAAAATCCTCGTTATATGTACTCAAGATCATTCAACCTAGCGTTAGGAAAGTACGTGTTGCTTAACTAGTGGGCGCATAAACAGTATTCATTCTGCACTAAGAACGAGTTTCACAAGTTAAAACAAATAACCGTTATCGAGAAAACATAGACGTCGTGGCTGTTAAATTAACTGTAATTAAGTAGGGATATTCTAGATAGTTTACTTTTGTAATAACAGTGTAGAGTGAGTGCTGCCTCAGCTTGAAACGGCGTCTCCGCTATGTGGGTAATGTTAGCACAATAGCATAATACTTCGTTGGGATAATAATTCTACATATTACAGTTACGCATCATGTACTGACACTTTTTGCATAAATTATTAGAAAATTAAGCAATGTATTCATGTATATTTGTTGAGGTTGGGCTGTGAATGTAAGTTTTCCCTTTTCTGTGTAACCTGTGTGGCAGAGGGCGCTGCGGGCGGATGTCGAACAATAGGTACACAAATACTTCATGTTCATGTTTCGTAATGCATTGAATCACTTGTGCACCGTCGGTGCAACACTGGCACTTGCAATAAAATAATCATTATTTGAAACTAGTACTAAATGTTGAATTAGTTTCTTTTTATATTTAGGATTAATTGAAAGATTCAGAATTATTTTTATGAGGAGTGCGGTAGCTCCGAGCCGGCGTGTGCATTACGGAGTGCGGAGTGCGGAGTGCGGACGTGACAGTAGCCAATGTGTAGCTTTACTTAATTTATTCAGCGAGTTTGTTTGGTGCTGCAGAGTTTACGTAATTAATAATTCTATTTATCGACATGTTATCATTATTATCACTCGTCGAGATTTATTTTAAGTACATTTTTCTTAATTTGCAATTAGTGTCTAGTATCCTATTATATAAAAAATTTTTAAAAGTCATTTATTTTATTGCAATGCATGAATTTTCGTTGACATTTTATTTGTAATAATTTTATATAATAAGTTGTTCCTATTAGTGTTGTTCAGGCTTTATATTAACAGTAACAAAAATTGTATCAGATACCATCAGTACTCGGCCAAAGCCGCTGGTGCATGTCTCATACAGAGAACAAGTTGTTTAATTGTCACTACGACATACATTTTTCTTTTATTTAATTATTATTATTTTTATTTATACATAACATAAATAGAAGTGTTATAAATCTAGACAACACTTATCCATTGTTACTTTTGATTCATATGTTGTGTGGTAATTTATTGATGAGAGTTATTTTAAAAATATATTTTCAGTATTGTTTTTATGTAGTGACACTTTTATTTTCTAAAATGCTATTTTACAGTGTAATCATTTTTATTTTGTGTTGCTGTGTCATAAGAACGTAAACAATAACCTGTTCATTGGCTGTCAATTGCTTATGATTTTGACTAGGCTCAGAGAAGCAAATACTTTTTCCCCGACTGCTGAATAGAAATGTTCCGAGTCAGTTAAATAGATTCTCTATGACTTCAATATTTTAAATGACTTAAAAATGATATTTTAAACATCTCACACAAGTGTGTAGGACATGCACTAGGCGTTTTAAATTTATTTCCATTGTAATATGTTTACTTCCTTTGTACTTATACAAGTAGATGTACTGAAATTTCTCAGCTATTGATTTAGTAACATTTATCTATCTATGATTATCTATGATTATACGAGTTCAGCATTTATTAAATAGAAAGTTCACTATTCAGTGCCTTTGCTGTTTATTGTAGCCAATGTAAGCGGAGCGGGCTCGCCCGCTACGTCTGAGAGATACATGTAAATACAGAATTTTGTATGTGCTACATTTTTTGGAATGTATTTTAGCACCTCGTTCTGTGGCTATTTATGTGGAGTGGAGTAAGCATTTGTGTAGCAGAGTGGAATTTCTTATTCTGAATGAGGTGCAAATATTTTTACATTTGCTACTATGTGTACATAAAGATATAAAATATATTTATCATAAATTATACACAGAGTGTAATAAATAGTTAAGAAAGCATTTTTTGTTTTATTTATTATGGCAATCTTTTAGTACGTGTGGTTCCACAGTAGAAAAATGGTTGTAGCAACTATTTACACCTCAGGACAGTACCTGTCAGACATTCATTTATTTATATTCCTATCTCCTTTAGGGAATACCGCAGCTATAACCATGTAATTTTTATACCTGAAATATTGCTTCTTTCCTTTTCAGCGCAGCAATATTGGCCAAATATTAACTTTTATGGCCCATCATAAAACTTCTGTCAAAATCATATACATATGTGTATTTTGATAATTGTTTTATGCACATTCTTTTTGTAATAATGATACAAAATTAACTGAACTTTTCAACAAATAAATTCCCTCTAAAATGTGCAGTCATTTTCTGAGGTGGTATGTGCACAGAGAAATACAATAGGCCCAAAACTTATATTTTAACTAATTTAATACAATTTATAAATATTCTAACTAGGGGACAACCCTTAATAAGCGGGCCTGTGAGCTTGCGATAAAGACAGATTGTAATCACTCCGACAATGTATTTGATCAAAATTATCTCAAATGTTTTTAAAAGTATACACATTGCTTGAATACACTTTTTATTAATAAATCCAATATTTCTTAGTTCCAAATACTTAAATGTTACAACAGAGTGAAATTCACACCCCTGGCTAATATTAATTTTTGATACAATTAAAATTTTATTTATTTAAAAATATATTTCTTAGCAATACAGTAAATACTGCACCTCAAACAGGATGCAATATTCTGTTTCTTTACATTATTGCTAAAGTAGGATATAGTTACAATAGATTACACCTAAAAATGAAACTAAAATTACATTGCAACATAATGTGTCAAATAAGTAAGCACATAAACCATTCTTTGCAAATAGAGCACTTACTGATTATACTGAAAATAGATAAATTGTTATGGGATTTATTGAAAACATAGTTTGAGCTCAATAAATTAAATTCAATAAACAAGAAGCATCGAGTTGGTCTATATAAAGATGATTTACTCATAATTTACAACACATTCCAAGTAAGGATAACAGTAGTTCAGAAATAGGTTCCCGAACAATTGAAATAATTGCATAGAATCTTATAAATATATGCAAACTCTGGGAGTTTACTGTGCCGGTGGTGGGTTGGGAGGTCCATCGGGGCCAGGTGGGCGCACCTGGCGCCTTAGGTGTTCCACAAGGTCAGGGTTAACATTCTGCATATACTGTGCCAAGGCCTGCCCCGCCTGGATTAGCGCATCCATGCCGCCACCGCCATTTCCAAGGTTATTTGTCAGATTCGTAGCGCCCATCAGACCAGAGATAATGTTCTGCATGTTTGGGTCGGTCAGCATTTCGGATGCCATGTTGAGCAACTGCGGGTTTTGCAGCAGGCCTCCTAGGTCCATCTGACCGGCGGATTGGCCGCGCTCGGCGAGGCGCTCCTCGGCCAACTTTAGGTTCTGCTTGTAGGACTCGTTATCGGGCTCGAGCTGTGCAGCTCGCGCGAAAGCAACGCGAGCCTCGCGGTGGCGGTCCAATACTGTAAGCGCAATACCCAAACGACCGTGCGCTTTGCCGTAGTTAGGTTGCAGCGCCAGCGCCGCCATGCAGTCCGCCACGGCCGCTTCGTTCTGCCCGAGTTTGAATTGTGCCGCGGCTCGGTTACAGAAGAACACGGCGTTTCGAGGATCAATTTCAATCGCACGCGAGTACTTTTCGAGAGCCTCGCGATATTTTTCCACCTTCATAAGCTCGTTCCCCTCATTTTTAAGCTTTTCAGCTTCAGCCTTGCTTGCTGCAACATCGCCCTGCTGTTGCCTCACCAGCTGTAATAGGTCGACGCCCCGCGCAAGTTCTTCTGGAGTAAGATCGAATGCGGCTCTAACGCACTGCACTCCAACCTCCAGGCTTTCCTTTGAGTCCGAATTAAGCGTGTTTCCTTCGAGCTGTTGATTTAGGAAGTTCACTATACTTGCCGCCACGATTTTTGCCTCGTCCGACATTTTGTACGATTATAACCGAGAACAGGATCAAGATTTCAGATTTAATATATTTAACTTTTATATATTTAAAAAAATAATTATTATGTGAATAATGCGTATTGAAACAGCGCAACTATGACATGACAAATTGACAATTTTGACAGTGGTAGCAGGCGGTCCATAGATTATACTTTTATATACGAAAAGACGACCAAATCAGCCAATTGGATCAATCATTATTTTAACACATTTAAAAACTATGTTGATGTAAACACTAGGTTTTTAAGCCGCCCATAGTATATTTCCTATAGAATGATGAGTCAAGGCATGTCTGAGCATAATTTTAACTTGAAATATACACATTAAAATTTGCAGTCAATATTTATTAAAAAATACATAACAATCAGCGGAATAGAAAAAAGTTAGTATGCTTATGGTGTCACTTGTTTCACCGTGACAGTATATACAATATGCATGGAAATGTATATGTACACAAGAGAGCGGTTTTAGTGAGTACACCCAAGTTATATGAAATGATTTATGTATATTTCTCTGAGACAACAATAAATTTCATGTATAAAGTTCGAGTTGTTATTTTAAACATATTCACTTCATTAAGTACATGCTTACACACACATTTACATAGTATGTCAGGTGCGAAAATAAAATGACTCTAGTTACTTTACTAGACTTCCTACACTAGTTACTAGAACTTACTTTATTCTATTTTCAATACTAGCGGGCCTAGTTTCTAATTTCTGAATTTAACTTGCGTTGAAAATTAAGATACTATAGAAATATTCGGAATTATTGAATATAAAATTATAAATCAGTGTTAAAATTAAATAATTGTATGCCCAATGCTTCTTTTCAAGATATTGTGGACAGTATATGCAATACTATGTTCAATAATAAAACAACATTGACTATTTTTAT
>DWON01006305.1:0-13998 GCA_018251015.1 Phocides pigmalion okeechobee
CGTGGTTGTCCATGGGCTGCAGTGACCACTTAACACCAGGTGTCCTGCATGCCCGTTTCTTACTCTTTCGCAATAAATAAAAAAATACAGGGTGTTCAAAATTCCTTTTATCTTTGACCAAATTAAAAGAATATTAAAAAATTAATAAAAATAATTACACGGGTAACTTATATTTTAATTTATTAATATTGGTATGATATTATTGCTCATATTAATATTAATTTAATTTATTTTATTTTATTGCTTAAACGTTTGTAAAATGCAAAAAAATAAACTCTTACAGCATCTTGATAATAATATGCATAGTTGATGTTTAGATTGTAAGCTATGACTAACAAAAAATACCACTCGTTTCCATTAATTACTAAAAAGTAATTATTATTTATATTATTAATATTACACCGATTATAAGTACTTATATAAGTGTAATGGTATATTGAAATAATAATTGGTAATATAAATCGAGTGAAAGTATTTTTTGTATTTGCCAGAACGAAACTTGAAATTTTAGATTAACGACATAATTTAAATTTCTTTATACCTTCAAATATAGACAAAAACGATCTACCCACATTTTTATGCAATGGAAATAGCAACAAACAAAGCAATAAAACAGGAATCTAATAAGTACAATGCAGTTCATTCAATTATAATTGATCATTGCCACCCGTGGACTTCTGTAACCAGTTCAATTTAGAACAGGAGTCCTATCAGAATTCATTCAAACTTTTCACAATTGACTTATTATTCTTAAGAACTGACATCGAACGTCTAACATAAATGTTCTTTACACTCTGCTATAAACTACTATACTCTACTATAAAATACGTATTTAATAAGTTAGTCTTATAACTTACTATAGTTAAAAAGTTACAAGTTTCGTGCAGGCAACTGAAACGATAGTGTTACCATCATCTGAGTAGGATTTAATTTTTCCAAATTTTCTCAAAATATACAAAATTGGGTTTGGGTTAAATATTCTTTGTCAATAATAAAATCAAATTGGAGGTATATATATATTTTTTGTTAGTTTTTGCCAAACTTTATGACCGTTCGGAGCTTAGCGCGTTTCTTAGTACGCATTTTAGGTGTTAGAGAGTGAAGGAGTAAAATAAAGTGTAAGTATATGGTACATTCTGGCCTTTCATCCCGGCGGTCTAGAATTCAGATCCCGGCCATAGCATCTGTAGATATTTGGACTTTATTTGATGGTCGTATTAGAAAATTTATCATCAATTCCACCGGCATTTTTCCGGTTAATCACAGCCTACTGGGCACTCAGAGTTGATAAACTGATGAAATGTATAAAAATACTATGTAATAAATTGAAAATTTGACTTTGTATTTCCATTTGACTCACTGTAACGGTGAAAAAAAAAATAACTGCGCAAAATTCAGAGCGATTATAAAGTTCTGCGCGAACTGTATTTTGTACATAACCATATTTTTGATGGTGGCAGATTAATTATGACTAATTCTTGTTATATCTACTTAGGTACCATGTCCTCACTTCATATATAGTACAGTTTCATTTATGACACAAAGATATTATGTCATAAAGTATCAAACATGTCACATGTTGAATGTCATGAAATATGACATGTACAAAGTAGTGAAAAACTACCTTTGTACATGTCATGTTTGAATATGAACATGTAACAAATCATGTGATTAAATTCTTACAATACAAAAACGTGATTTAATGACACAAAATAGTGTTACATGTTACATGTCATAAAATATGGCATATTATAAAAGAAGTGGTGATAAGGGACCTTTGTCTTTTTTTTAATAAAAAAAAGTGTTAAATATCAAATAAATAATTAAGAAATAAACAAGTTTAAAATCAAATGTTATTTGAATTATAAATAAAATGGCTTTTATTTCATTTTTTATTGAAATTATTATCTTTAAAAAGTGTTTATATGAGATTTGATGTTTGACACTTGGGATGTATTTGTAATTAATGGGATGTTTTAGGCAAAGATCTTAGTAGATGGCGCCACTTAAACAGTAGTAAACACGTCAATTAAACAATAAACAATTCTTAACTGAAAAATTGTCAATTAAATCTCTCTTGATAACTTAGTTGTGATTAACAAATAAATAAAAAAAAAATTGAGTTATAAACCTTTAAAACGATGAAAAGAAGTATGTAACAATCCACGTAAAACATATTTTCAGTGGCGTAGCCTTCATTCATTGTTTACTTTTTTTTTCATTGTTACTTCGAAACTAATGGTTTCCAATATTTCGACCAAATAAATGGTCGAATCCGCGCAACCGATATAATATTAATTTTAAATGAATTAAAAAGACATTGTGAAGTCAATCTGTGTTTGTTTTGGTTAAAGAATTGATTTTTGATGACGATTTGTGTTTTTTTTACTTTCTTGTTTAGTGGCGCCCACTATCGGGGTGAAAGTGCGGTAAAACATCTCATTTCTATGTGATGTCATGTCATGTTGTCTTCTGTCACGTCCAGCCACGTCACACGTTTCCGCTCTCACTCACGCACACATCACTCTCGCCTCATTTCAATAGATGTCATTCAGACCAACGCCGCTCCAGAAATTAGCAAAATTCAAAACAAAACGCCTATTTTTTTTTTAAATTTTGTCTTCATAGACATTCGGTTGATTTGAAAAGAGATCTCAATTGCGGATACGTTTGTTAAAATGCGGCTATACGGCAGAGTGGTGCTTCCTATGGGACTTAAAGTAGCTTAAAATACCGGTATTAATGACTTGCACGTTTTCGTTATGTTTTGGGACCTTACTACCATTTTTTAAAACACTCACTTACAAAAAATTATCTCGTTTCTGTATAGTCTGTATGATTATTTAAGAAAACAAATTATTGTCTAATCCTCACTATAAAAAAGAGGCGAAATACCAGACTTTAAAGAAACTTGCAAGTTTATCTTGGTTTGAATGATGGTAAGGCCCCAAGTAATTTTCTTTTGAAAAACAACTTCATTGGGATTTTAATAATTTAAAGCACTCTCTCAATACGCTATAAGATGCAATACTCTTCCACCCGTATATTGAAACAAATGTGCCCAATAGCAGTGTAGCCAACATGAACGGTTTTTTGCATAATCAGTAATTTAAAAAAAACTTAAATATAATTTCTATAAAAACATTAACGTTTGATTCGTAAATAACTTTCCATACATCTGTTACGATAAAAAGCACCAATATATTAATTAATTTCAGTTAATTTCATATTGAGAGACCTTATTTTTATTAAATTAATTAAAAACGAGTTACATACCAAAAAACACATCTATTTCCCAAATGTGCCAATAGCATTCCCCACTTCGTTGCTGACCATGCGCAAAATGCACGGTGCTGTATAAAGAGAAAAAACGTTTGAAATTGGAACACGTAATGTTGGCTACGCTGGAGCGAGGCGCGGGGCGCGGGGGCGCGAGGGGCGCGGGGGGCGTTGCGCGCGCGAGTGCGAGCGGCGGCAGCGTGCTGGCGCTCGTGCGTGTGTGGACAGCGGCGGCGCTGCGCTCCCGCGGGCTCGCCGTGCTGCGCTTCCCGCGCGCGCGCCGCCCCTCCATCCTCGGCCGCGAGGGCTTCTTCGTGCGGTGGGGCGAGCGCGAGCGCGCCGCCGTCGCCACCTTCGACTTCCTCGACGACCTCTCCGGCGGCTCCTCGCCGACCGCCAAAGACTGTACCTAACTAGCGACGACACGATTAGGGTTTCCAACTGATGTTACTCTTACCTACTGTTATTGTATGTGCTATACGCACTGGCGTAGCTAAGGATTTTCCTCGGGGAGGCAACCGTCCATCAATTACTTGCCAATCAGTTGATAATATTTCATACATGATACTTGATGGACAAAGAAGTATTTCCCTCTAGCTACGCCCATGGCGTTATTGCATGGAAGTGTGTGCTGCGTTACACTCATTTTTTGTTTATTCTTTTAATGTAAATTACAATAATACACCTTTGTTTATAAAACTGAAACAAAATTTGCACCTTTGTAACACATATAGAGATAGCTAATTGCATGAAAGTGTGCAGCAGGAGTCAGTAGAAAATTGTCAAAGGGGTTATTTTTTCTTTACCCTAAATCTGTACACCTTTGTTCCTTTATGAAATCAAACTAAAACAATGTTTCCTTTTCATTATGTTATGATAGTTGATCTGCGTGTATAACAGGTAAAAATAAAATTAATAAAAAATGCACAGATTCAAAACTATAGTGTTAACACATGAAATCATTGAATGTAACACATAGTAATATATAATACAATATTACGTAATACTGTTGGCAACCCTAGTTCTGATAGACCATAAAATGTCCGTGCGCTCGTTCCCCCGAGCATCGTCGTAATGTGAAAAATAACTGATTATGGTGCATGCATAAATGGTGTTATTTAAGCAATCTCAATTAATAGCCACGTAGGTTACCTTTAGATGACATGTCGCTAGTGTCGCTCGACATGTCGCGACATCGCGCGTGTTGCGTGTGAAGTGTGAACCGAGTGTATTGAATGTATAGAAACAAAGCATTTCCAGGAAAAGTAACCCGAATTAGTGTGGTCGTCTGTCAGCCAATTTCAGAAATTTTTAAGTGTGTTCAAAAGATTACCTGAACGATATACCATCGCCGTCCTTTATAATCCAAGAACCTAATCACAACAAATTTCAGTTGGCGAGCTGAGATTTAACAGCTAATATCAGTGAAGTTTTGGTCGCACAACCTCAAGTATGACGTCCAGCTGTACGTGTATGATCCATGGTCTGCAGTGACCACTTACAAGTCTGTACGCTCGATTGCTGGTATTCTGATCCAATTCTGGCTTCAGAAAAAAACAGTTAAATCGTCAATCGGCGACGCTAATATCTACAGGAGAGTAAACTGTTTCCTCGGTCTCTTAATTGACGTGACTTTGTGTCTATACATGTATACCTCAATGAGTGAATCAGTGCGGTATCGAGCGCACGATGTTATATTTTTCTATGTCGCTCGTTTGTGATATTCTCGTTACGCCGAGTGTCCGACTGAGATGTTCCGTGTAGTGTCCGCTTTGCGTAGTGTAAGCCAAATAGTAGTGTAGCGTTGTATTGCTGCACGACGTCCGCAAGGCTGCAGCTTATAGACCGCTTCTGAACGCCTCTGAGTCCCATCGACTAACAGTTTGTCCACAATCCTATATGTAATCGACCGCCAGCGTCTCTAAATGTATTTGTCACAAGCCAATCTCAACTCTGTTATCTTTAGAACTGCCAGTGTCGACTGTTACTGTCAGTTTCAACTTTCACTGCCTGTGTCAACTGTCACTGTCAGTGTCAACTGTCACTGTCAGAGTAAACTTTCACAGTGTCAACTGTCAGTATCAAATGACAAGCACATAACTTTTTAATATAAAACAGGAATTCACAATTAACGTTTGCGTGAGAGAATCTGCGATTGAGCTAACCTCACCTGCTTTGTTCTATTTAATCAAAATTGTGTGTGGCCTCGTGTGGCTATCTTCCTAAAATTATAAAAGACAAATTTAAAAATAATGATGAGAGTTTTTCCGCCGCTTTTTTACGCCCGGCCAACAGGGCAAACAAATTTCTTATGGTAACTTTGACATTTATTAAGTATATGTAAATATCTTATAATGAACCAAAATATTTGAATTTGAATATTAAATTCGATTTTTAATTTCAGATATTTCAAACCAGTTGTATGGCTTGTAATTTAAAATCATAAGGCAGACTGTTAATCAGTGGGGCTCTTAATAGATCTTTAGGTGTAGTCGTTTCAATTTTCAAAGTTAACTTATCTATGACGGCACCTAGTTAACTTCCTAGTATAGTAGTGGGAAATGGGACTTCATTGGCGTACCGTTTGAGTTTGGAAACAGATTGTCTTGTTCTTGCGTCTTCATCGGTGTGCCCGCGCTTGCCTAAAGTCAAAGTTGCCAGGTTATAAATGCTTCCAACAAATCGTCCAAGACAATTCGATTTTTGCATTGCATTTTTCAAATACTTACTGCATGCGATCGATATTTGTAAAGAAATGGCTGAAAATCTTCGATATATTCTGTAATTTCATTGTTTATGGCGTACCAAAGGCTTTGATAGCCTTTATAAAAGGTTGAGAATGCAAAATTTTATTGGCGCTTAATCCGAAGCTTTAACAGACCAGCTTCAGTCGATCGCAATATAACCATAATTTCCTCTGCTTAGCTTCGTGCCAGTATCCGACGACTTAGGTAAGAAGACGTTATAAGTAATGATTAAGTAACGAAAGCTGCGGCCTCGAAGTAATGTGATATTTTTGTATATACTGTAAGTCCCACTTATTTTCATATACATTTAATAATGGATTCCTTTCTAACCGAACGAAGCGATTGGTGTGGGTAGTTACGACTCGGGTCACATCGTAAATAAGAGCAGGACAGCGCATTAATGATTTGAGTGCGATGTAGACGAAACGATGCGTTCTCCTCTTCGGCGATGTGACAGAGACAGTCGATTTAAGAGCGGTTGAGCGATAGTGTTTAATTCTCAACGAAATAAGAAGAGAACAACTCGCTAAATCGCCGTGTATTCGTAAATGTAATAATAGGTACTTATGTAAATATTGACGATTATAATTTACGTATCGAGCTAGTAACTACACTTAATTATAAAATTAGTCATTTAAACGATCGAATAATCATATAAAATCCATTAAATCAAAGGGTACTAAAGTATGATAAGTGTATATATGTTATGATGTCACTGATTGCTATTTATTGATTTTGTATCATTTGCGAATTGTCGATCATTTGTATACTTAGGTACATATCATGAATTTTGTATTTTTAGTGTTACCTCTTGTCGAGCCTACATTTCGAGTTTGAAGTGGTAAAAATATCTTTCTCTTACCGAACATAAATCTAAATAATTATTTCTTAAAGTATTCAACCAAATTATAATCGGAATAATAAAAAAAATATTGATTATTTTTATTTATTACTTTCTATTTAAAATGGGAACTCTTAAAAATCTTAATTTACTTGCAATAATTGTATTCAATGCACTTTTTTCCTTTCCAAAATGCTTTCTATTTTTACTTCATATGAACTTTTTCTTTTCAATTTGATTATAACAAATTTTGACGAGCTAATGCCAATTGTAAATATAAAATTTGCAAATAGATAAAGACAGTTTTTCTTTTAATTAAGAATAATGTTTATTCCACAAAGAAATATCTTCCAGTAAATTAATTTAGGAAGATGTCAATTAATAAGCCAATCTTAGGACGTACAGCATAATTATTTTTATCAAAATATGAAATTAATGTTAAATTTATTCCTTTCGATTATACGTACAATCCTGTGACTATTGACAGTCAATACAAATTTGCCACTTCTTATCTCAAACGGCTCAATTACGTTGCTACTTTACGTTGCTAAAAGTACGCAATAAGTTTTCATTCGATATGGTTATAAACCTTGTAGGTATGTATTGCGGCTTTTATTATAATCATAATTATATATAGTTATTACTTATACTAATGGCGGAACCAAAGCAATTTTACACGAAACACATTTTGCCACCACTTGTTATGCTACAACACCTTTTTTTGTCAGAAATGTATTATGTATGTAATTATTTTACCCAGCTTTGTTTTAATGATAAATGTTGAAGACAATAAGGAAGATTTATACCTATTATTAATGATTATAAAAGAACGACGCGCTGATCGACGTCTGAAGTAACTTAGTGACTACAAATAGCTACTTTGTAATAATTGAAGAAATATATAACAACCCTAGTTGCGTTCGGATGCACGCTCTGACATCTTTCTGGAATTATCTATAGTTACTAAGAAATGTCAAAAAAATGAAGTAAAATTTACAAAAAAAAAACATATTTATCATGACGTTTTATTTTATAGATCTGAATTAATGCGATAATCTAGAATGTAATAAATATTCTCATGGAAAGATATAAGTTGATTAATCGGACATCTGCGATTAATTCTCGTAAATCCTGCCATATTTACTGTAAACGTTATAAATTAAATTTGTATTCATAGCGTGAATCCGAATAATATATCGATAAAATATTAAGTTACAATTACGTCAAATATAAATTGGATTTTAACTGAGTTTCTATCAGTCGTCTTGTACTTGTGTAACTTTTATTGTTCCTAAGAATGTAAATTCATATTGTACTAATAACTTTGCACAAAACGGAACGTATTCGTACGATTACCTATAAGGGCTTGTGCAAACTAGCCACTTTTTGCGACGACTCAAATGATAAAAATAATTGTCGTATGTATTTGCCGTATAGAAACTTGTCACAGCTTTTATCTACGCTCACTTTTAAAATGGTCTTTTTTAACAATAAGAGTAGGAAAATCTTACAATTACTTTTACATAACCCAAATAACTTAATAATCAGCTATAGACTTAACAAATCATATTTACTAACTTTTAAAAGGCCGTTATACCATCTGCAATAATGTCTATTTTTAAAAGTTACTCGGTACAATGGAAGCAATTGGGTTACGTCGAATTTCGACTCACTAAAAATCCTCTCTGTCGCTTTTTTCAGTGCGTAAGGAGGATTCGGTGATCTCCGAAGGAATGTACCGGTATAAAATAATATAAATGCTTTACCTTCTCATTGTTGTCACAAAAAACAAAATATATTTAATCAAAGTAGATTATTTAAATTCTTTAGAACGTTAATAAACTACCACCGTGTCAAGGTTCGTTTTGGAGAAGAGTCGACGAAAGAAAGTCCAAAACACATTTTTCCATCTTTGAAAATGTAATGTACAAAACTTAAGTTAATGGAGCTGGAGTCGTCCCAACATACGACCATCTCACGACAACCGGCGTATCTTAAAGTTATGATAGTCGTCGCCTACGATCACGTTTCAGATGCAAAGTTGTTAGTTAATTATAAAAGTAAGTTCATTCCTGTCACATAGATATTTAATTGTGACGTAAGTATTCGAATTGGCATCGTAACGATTATTTGTCATTAAACATACATAAACTATGTATCGCATTGTATTCATTATAAATAATTAGAAGGTACTGTGATTGGTAACTACCGAAAATTGAGCACAATTGGAAGTAAAATAAATATAATGTTTAAAAATAGTATTCCTCGGTATTGGGTGCATTTGTTAATACATTCTAACCTAAGAAATACTTGATAGGTAGGTACTTTGAGCAGTACAAATGTGTAGAGTAACAGTACCTATAATTTAATTATCTACTATTACAGATGGGTTTAATAAACGATTCCGTTCCCAAGCGACTATTTGTTTTATTTTATGAACTTTCCTAACCTTAACCTAGTACATATATGTCTTGTAGCGACTAAACACAGCACTTGTGTTCGCCCGTAATCCATACAGATTTGTACGTACGACACAGGTGTGTACAAGGCGCAAGCGTCGTCGCAGAGAAACTGTTAATCCCTTTAGCTGTAAATTAGACATGTTAACAACATTATTTGTACACAGCTATGATAGCATTCTGCGGCCAGTATCTGTAAATTAGATTTTTAATATATATTTTTTTGTGAAATAAAGCCCTACTTTTCGGATGAATACAGATGTCAACATGACATGTTAACTCCTGATCGTGCGCTCGTGACCTCAGACATTCTTAGATTGCAATTTGAATCAAGCTAAGCACTGTCATCACTAACTCCTAGGTCACCGTACTTAAGTGTTCATCAATTTATTTTGAAGACCTTTGATAAGAAAATGGCAGCTGATTAATTTTTTTTTTGGAAAAAAATCATGTCTACTTCTTCAGTAAAATACGTAAATTTTCTGTAGGTCAGATCATACGTAGGTAAGTACCTAATCTTTGGGGAAAAGATAAGAAATATAATTACTCACAAACATATTCCGTAATTTCCGAATAAGATAAAGTATAGATATATATAATTTCTTTACAAATAACATAAATCATTTTAATTATAAGATAAGAATTCATTATATAAATAATGCATACGTAGGTAGAAGTAACGACAAATGTTGATTCGAAACATACATATATTTTATATAATTTTTTGTCACTTTTAACATGATTACGTCATTTTCGATACTGGTCAAGTCCACTTTATGTGAAATTGAGAAAATGTGAATTTTGTGTACCGTCACGATTTCCTCAGTTATGATGATTTGAATGATAACTATACATAACTGTGAAGACCAGGACTATTAAAAAATAACCTAAATGAAGTTAATGCTTGTATTTGCGGAGAAAAACTCGATTAAAAAGAGGACTTGACTAGTTGTGTTTCCAAGGTGTGGATTAGACCATTTTTGAAAATTACCTCCTGATTTATGAGAATAGTAGTAGCAAAAGACAAGTATGCACGCCACCTAACGTTGATTGAACCACGAAAATGCGCATATAACCTCAAACAGAACTACAGTCCTATCTGAACTCCTTATGCGTAACTGTTCGGCTAGCTTCTTAATTAGGAAGGTGGTGGTACCTTTCTTGTTACACTATGATTTCACTGTTTGAAATTCTTGCTATTTAGTTTAAATTTCGTTATATTAGTGGCAACAGTACGACATTTAGGTCACCTCTGTCCTGTTACATTTACATTAGCCTGTAACGATCAACGTTTTTTGCCGTATTCACCTACAAACAAGTTGTTACATCGACTACTATGTACTGTACTGAGGACATAAGGAATGAGGAGGAAGGGTGTACTAAGGACGTAAAATGCGTTTCTGCTCGTAAGAACTATTTCAAGAGTAACCAAGTCTTCGCTGCTGTTTGAGGTTGGACTTTCCAAACGGTGAATTAACCACTTAACATCAGAGTCGCATGCTATTTTACTATTTTGACAGTATAATAAATAGTACAGTAACAGCAAGCAATAGGTAACAGGTAGAAAACAATAAAACTTCAAACAATGTTTCGCTTGTAATTAAGGCATTATCACTTTACAATTTACTTACAATGACACTAATCAAGGGGTATGACCCTACTGGCTTATATTGATTACTTCCGATGAACGAACGAAACGATTCCTACCAATCTCCTCCCCCTTGTTAGAAACCGTCGGGTATGAGTAGCAGATAGGTGTAGAACGTCCCCCTATTCGTTCGCTCAACTACTTCCCCTTCTCAGCATGGCAGGCTGGCGGTGGAATGGACTGACGTATGGCAGAGCTTTAGCAGAGCGCTCGTGTCAACTAGCGACATCTAGTAACGAGTTGTTACACTAACCACCTGATCGAACAAAAACTTAATCAATTAACGCTAAAATCTAGTAACACAGTCATACTTACGAACATTTGTTCAGTAATTACTTGTTTCACAGCTTCTACAACTATCACTAAAGACAAAAGCATTTGTATTACAGATAATAAATAATTTAATAATCCATTTAGTTCTTTAAGTAAAAATGAAACCGGTAGTACATTAAACTGATTTGACTGATCGATGTTTCGAATATTTGGCCAATGATACATTGCATATTATGACGAGTTTGATACGAATAATAACGCAGCAGAATTTTTTCTGTGAAGTAGCAACTCTTAATACGATCTCTACTTGCTAATGTTATTGTTTACAATTTGAAAGTAAATACGTTAGCGACGATTCAATTCAATTCCTTTCAAAATGCTGTTGATATTAGAATGATTTAGATATAACATTCAGTTCACCTTCATAAACTAAAATAATTTTTATAAATATTACGTATTCTACAAAATAACATTACAAGTGCCGAAAACGAGATCGAAAAGAGTCGGGTGCGTTCGGATGTCATTACTCAATATGATTTACGTTTTAATTTTGTGCAGTAGATAATAAAAATACTTTAGGCATGTGATTAATGTTAATAATACATATAAATGTACATAGTTATTCTTTAACTATAAATTCATGGTGTTTTTAAGATTTTGGCTGGAAAGTATAAATAATCCGGATATTCCAGATAACTATTGCTATCCGTTTCATCTCTACTCATAAGTCATTAGTGTCTCCACATATCTCTTGACATTTACTGTTTAAGGAAAATTGTTCATTGGTTGTCTTTACACACTTCTAGTAGAACAAGATCTCCATTACTTATTTGATTCCGGTCTCACACATGACAAATACATTTCTTTCTTCATTAGACCTGAAATTATCAAATTTATAGTTACATATTAAAAAAAATATATATTATTTAAACTTATTATGTAATTATTAATAAGACTTTTATTTGACTAATGAATTAGTATTTTTTAACGTTCTTCATTACCATGATCACTTCACACTAGAATTTAGTGTCGTGGGTGCCACGAGTACAAAGACAAGTACACAAACACCCAGACCCAGAAAAAAACTATATTTGTCATTCAGGTCTCCGCCTGGCCGGGAATCGAACCCGGAACCCTTTCGTTGGTGTACCAATATGGTGATCCCTACGCCATTTGGGACAACGTCATCACATCACGTGCGCAACGTGACAATATATTACAAATCATGTTTATCTAATTGAAATATATTATATAGCTGAAATAATTGAGTAATTATTTCGACATTAATTGCTTTCAAATTATAATATCGAATATCACAAAAAAACGCCAGTCTATAATCTGTGGCATTATTAGCAATAACTGATATTAAAAAACAAAATACATCTATTTTCATTTTACCTTATTATTGTTAGTAAAATCAAATGTGCTTAGTTATTACAATGCGAGTAATTAAGCTGCACTCACACACAACACCTTTACCAACACGAAAATAAATAAAACAAAATAATGCAATAAAAACATTTATTATTTCAAACTTATAAATAAATTAATAACCATGTCATGATCGCCGTAGACCTCAAAAATCACAGCTAGAACTTTAAGTATCTCAAAATAGTTTTTTATTACAAATTAATTTAGATACCAAAATAAAATTTATTGAATTAAACTTAAATAAATTAGGTATGCTTAAACATAAAAAATATAATTTATAAAAATAGTAAGTTTTAAACAAATTATTTGTTTATCCAATACAGTAACACGATACTAGTTAAGTCGATTGTGTTTACTCGAATATAAACGCTATAACTACCACATACCCACAAACAATTTTCTACGTTACAATAATAATTATTAATTATCAAAATGATTAATAAATTAAAATAAATGTAACTTGAGACAGGAAACGTGTCACTACAATATCAGAAACACATGTAAAACATTCAGATAATTTACATTAACATGAACATTTAAATAATTTACATAAAATCATAAATAAAACACTGAATTCAATAAAAATAAAAGTAATTTTTATTACATATATGAAGGTGGCAGAACTACAGCCGGGGAGGTACCACCGCCGCCCTCATAATCTGTCGTAAAGCATCACTTGTGTTTCGGTTGGAGAGGTGCGCTTGCCGGTTACTTTGAAGCGAGGCGACCGTCTTGGTCCTCAGGAGTAGCAACGTACTACGTGGTCGTGTTTGTGGTTGTACGTGGATGTCTATGGGCTGCGATTACTTAACATCAGGTGGTTTATATACTTGTTTGCTGTTCTCACATAAAAATATATATTTTATATACATTTGTAAAATTATAAAATGAATCTATGTTACTCGAATTAATAATAATTAAAATAATTATATTATTTTTCATGTAAGAAGTAGATTATAATCGATAATTTCATTGCATTTCAACAATGCATTGATAAATGATAGGCCGTTAATGATATTGTTAAAAATATCACAAAATAGTGTCAAACCCATTATTTTTAGTACTAGTAATATACCAGATAAATGGTGATTGATAATCCAAAGATTAATTTTCATAATCTTACAAGTTTGTTTTGCAGCTTTTCATAAACAAATGCATTTATCGAATACAATACCACATGCATTTGCAATATGGTATCGTATACGATACCATATTTTTAATAAATTTAACACTTTGACTGCGGCGCGGGGGATATATCGCTTCTTTGCTTCAATAACGTGACAAGTTTGAAAACTCAAGTTTTTATTTTATTTCATAATT
>DWON01006306.1:0-13997 GCA_018251015.1 Phocides pigmalion okeechobee
TCCTGAGGACTAAGATGTTCGCCTCGCTTCAAAGTGTAGCCGGCAACTGCACCTCTCCAACCGAAACACAAGTAATGTTTTACAGCGGATTATGTCTTACGGGAGGTACCATAAGTGCCTCCATTTTCCGCCGTGAAACATTTTTTGTATCAGTAGCAAAAGTGCGGTTGCCGGCTACACTTATAAACGAGCGACGATCTTAGTCTTCAATTCATCTATTAGAATTTAAGGTCTGTTTAAAGTCTGTTGGAGATAGCTTTGGGCTGAAGCGACTACATAACATCCTGATGTTTGCTTGATCGCTTGCGCTCGTTTACTGAGGCGACTATTTATCATCAGGTATTAAGTAGTCTCTTCAGCGAACAAATCGAAAATCAAAATCAAAATTTTTTTATTCAAAGTAGTAATTTACAGAACACTTTTTTATATTAATAAACCACCACCCACTCGTAAGGTGCTTAGTTTTGGACAAGAATCGTACAGGATTACTCTAGCCTGTACGCTGGTTTTCTTCTAACGTAAAAATATGTTGGTCAGACAGAAAAAAGCGTTTCTGGTATTCGAACCAGGACCTATAGTGTGGAACTTCTATTTTATACTTTTATAGGTGACTTATAATGTTTAGTTATTTATCAAAATATTTACGTTAAAGCCCAAGACACGCCCTGTGACTCACGGCGCGTTTGATAAATCACAAAGGTCCGAAATTTCAAAACAGTTTGGGAAATTGTTTAGGTTCTCCGACCTTTACTTGTTCGAACTAACAGGTCGTTAGCAATGATAGCTTGTGTTGCCAATATATAAATTAATCAGAACTTAGGTAAGCAGCTATATAAATCATAGTGAATAATAACTTATTATAATCTAGAAATGAGGAAAACGTTTAGATATTGTTTAATACGGGTCCAAAGTAACCATTAAGATTTTCTTTAGTGATACATATATATGAATTAATCAGCGCTTAAGTAAGCTTAATATTGAATATATTCGAAATAATTATAAACTAAAAATTTTAAAAAGCCTATTCCTACACTGTAGATGTTTGTAGTAGCAGGTCGCTAGCTTCGCTTATGATTAGTTTAATATTTCAAAGATATTTGAAAATAATGACATCGCGGTACTCAATAATTGTTAATCGTTTGTACCCGGTACATATTTAACATGTATAAATGTTATTTTGTTTATTTTTATTTCTATAACGGACATACTAGTCCACGAATCAGGTGCAAATTTCTTCATTCATATCTTAATGGCGGCGATAATTTATAAAATGCTTCAGAAAGGTTTCGTTGCAAGGAGTATCTTGGTCACCCACGCACGAAAATCTTTTTTACTTCTTCGGTCACCGCTGTTCATCCTAATGGCATAATCACTAATGTTCATGAGACTTCATGAAGGACCTTTCAGAAGCATTTCACGAATTACTGGCTTAAACAAAATTGTTCAAAGAAATCTGTTGGTGGCTCGCGGTCCAATACGTTATATCCTTTCCATTTAAAACATTTGTTTTATGTACACAAATAGTTATTAAATAGCGAGGTTTAATCTTCAAAAAACATAATAAAATATTCGTATGAGAAATATCTAATTATATTTTTACTATTAAATACCATCATAAATTCGCTGCATTGAATTTTACGTTCATTATCAACACGTAAAACAGAACTATAAGCTTTCCTCTCTTTTAATTCGTTATAATTACAAAAAGGTAATGAAGTTTGGGAAAGGAACTCTAATACCCACTTCGTTAAATTGCTTTCGATGCTAAAAATCCAATTTTAGTACAGTTTGTTTTTATTAAAAAGATTTTGTATTTTTAAATTAGAAATACAAAAAAACATTTTTCTTCGTATTATTTGTGGACGGTTACTTAATTTTTAAGATTTATTCGGCCGAATAGATACCACCGCCGCAGTAATTTCTAGGGTGAAGCAATTTTTGCATATCCATTTAACTATTTAACATCAGGCGGTCTGCACGCTCATTTGCTACTTTTTCAATATAAAGTAAACATTTCTTCAGTATATGATTATTATTTCTCTAAAATTCACAAAAAGAAATATTCCGATGTACAGCGAAGCTAATCGCCTCAGTTGTTATTATAGGCGCCGGGGGAAAACAGTCATATCTCCAATTACAACGGCACGTATACAAACATTTTGGTTCCGAGAACGCTGTGTAAGTCAAATAAAAAATTCAAAACGTTTATGATAAGCCAAGGAAACACGATATGGCGAAATAGGATCTGTCAACTGGTGTGACGTCATCGTGCCAGTTGCTCGGATAAAGGCACTATGAATATCAAGATAGATTTAAATGTAGTTTGCATATCAAATTACTTTATAAATAAATCTGGAAAATGGGAATGAAAATTTATTTCTACTGCAGTCAGAAATGGAGAAATAATATTGATACAGGATTAAAATGATTTCAATTTTATTAAAATATTCTGAAGTATACGTACCATTAACTTATTGTTAAAAATATTGTTTATTGCAACAATTCGCTATCGCCATGTATATATTTTAATGCATGCATGAAGATAGAAAAAAGTGGAGATAGTAAAAATATATACCCTATAGATACAACGCGTGTTTCGCCCTAAAACGGAGCATCATCAGGGTAAGTTGACTCCGCGACGGTTAGTAAGCTGAGTGGCATTTTTGTTGGATTGCCAACCTTTTTTCGAGGATCCAACCTCCCTCTGTGACTTATCGCTAGTGGTAGACGTACTAATAAAATGTATGAATAAAGATTGGACAATAGGAAATTATGAAGTTTTCATTTTTAGCCTATTGGAAACTGAACCCAAAACATAAGAATTTATATATTTATATTGTACACTTCCATAAAAAGGGAATATTTTTGTGATGTTCCTTCATAGTTCCGGTTTCCAGAATTCAAAAAAGAGTAGTATTTTTGTACTAGACAAACAAAAAGATAAAAATCTATTTTCCTTTTTGCTATAAGACAGAAAAAGATTTGTAGGTAATGCGATATTTTTACAAAATATTCTACCACCATAAAACATAGAGATACATTTTAGAAAAGAAAAAAACATATTTTATTCAAGCACGAGCGAATGCACAGATATCCCGTATGCCCTATTTCGTAAATCGACCGAAACATTGAAAATACAAAACAATAGACAGCGCTGGTTTTATGGGCGAATATATCAAACATTTTCCTTATCGTGCGCTCACGTGAAAGCCGATGGTATCCATTACGTGGCGACCGACGTGACACAATGTCCAGTCAATTATAATAAATTGGCCGACCACAAGCAACGCGTCAAATTACAATAGGGTACAGAAAATAATGAGAAACTTTAGCTAACTTTATAAGTAGGGCAAGAGAAAAACACTAAGAAAATGCCAATACATTGAACTAAGGAGGAAATATTTTACTTCGAAAGTTCGAATGCGACGAAATATTTGTAGAAAATATTTCCCTTATGTATCTTCGTTACCTTGTCTTAACAAAGGCATAACCATGTCCCCAGTTAAGTATTCAAGGAATTAATTGCTGTGTACGTAATCGATACTTTAAGGAAAAACACGAAATGATGCTGTAATACAATCTAGGATTTATTACATTAATATAATAAAAGGAGAAATAGTTTTTTTTATGTTGGAAAAGTAGCAAACGACTGACTTAATCTGATAGATAGTCTCTACAGCCCATGTACAACTACATCCAACCTCAAATACTGCTTGACGTCTTACGTACATGGGTTGCTCCTCCAGAGGCCTGAGATGGTCGCCTCACGTAAGTGCTGGCAACCGAACCTCTCCGAAATACAAGACCTAGACATCTTACGAGAGCCGTGGTGATACTTCCCCAGTCATCTTGTTCTTCCACCTTGTGTCTTCTAAGGGTATATGAGTGTTCTATAACCTCAAAGATCCTATGATCAAACAAGGCTAGCGCACTGTCGACGTTCAAACGTGTATTTGTTATCAAAGGGCTGTCAGTGAAACTTCAATAGGAATGCCAGTCTTATTGTTATCGTCAGAATAGAGGAACAGTCAAGTTTTCGTATTAAATTTATATAGTATTAACAAATATCAACCTATCGTAAATCTATAGTAATGTTGAAGTTGATGATACTGTTATTTTGTTTGAAAACAGTAATCTCCGCAATTACTGATTAGTTTTTTATTTTTATTTAATAAACATTTTATTGACGAAGGTTTTAGGTTACGCAATATCACGCCACCATCTTTAATTTAATAAAGCGGAGTAATAATTTTTAAACGTGAGTGAACCGCGGGAACCGCTATTAGGTTACAAAGATAATAATTTAAAATACATTTAATACAACAAACGAAAAAAGGTTCGTATTATAGCGCAAATTGTTTTTTATTAATATACGTCATATACAATATACATATAAATAATATAAAAATCTTCACGATCAAAACGAATTGTCAAATGACTAAATGACGACGTGTTTTCTACATTTTTAATATAATAAATCAAAGTTACAGACATTCAATTTCATCTAATACCATTGGAAGGCTAAAATAAATTTATTGATAGGTAAGATACGGGTTATCGGGGCTAAGCTGTTCATAAATCAAATATAATAAGAGAGCTTTCGATACAAAAAGGGCGAAAGCAAGAGAACAATCCGGTCACGTGGCGCGCGCGCGTCTTGCCACGCGCTGCGCAAGCGCAGGACCCATGTTCCAATGGTTATTTATGTTGGTCCTTCGAGCCGGATTAACGGTCGATTATGCACGCTCCAGATTCAGGAAACAGCCAACGGGCGCTGCACGACCGGCCTCGTACTGTTTTCTATTGTTCCGTTTGTACAGAGTCCTCAGCTATTTTAATACCCATTTTACATTTAAAATGTTTATGATAAACGACAAAATGTTTTTGTAAATTTGCTATAAATTAATTATTTATTGAACTTACAGTTTGAATTATATATTCTTCTAAGACAGTACAATTATATCGTTTAAGTTTATGAATATGGTGATAGCTTTCTATAATATCGTTTCTATGTATATTTATGACAAAAACTATTTTATTAATAGGGTTCATAGTACAGTATTTGGAATGAGATACGATTAAACCGAAACCCCGACTGCGAGATAAATGTAGCCACGGAATATTTTTCTGTAATGACTATGTTTCTGTCACCGTCATTGGACGCATATTTTTTGGAGTCAAAATAATGGTCACTAAACTCTAGCACCGTGTTAGAAATAAAATTATTTCTAACTTTTACATAAACTGGTTTGTTTTTTATTGTTGCCTTCGTCTTATGCATAATCATGCGATCAGGTTTCGAAATTACGGCGTTTTGGCAGATAAAAGGAAGGGCAGGGTTACCACAATCTTATTTTGTGTCCCAGTTCATGGGGTCCTCGACAAGGTCCTGGATGGTCTTTAACTTGCATCATATTTTAAGGACATAAACTTATGTATAAATATTGAAGCTTTATTTAAATACTTGTAAAAATGTAACCATAGCCTCACAAAATAAACATTGCTATTAGTTTAATATTATTGGCTCTATTGGTATTGTGTGTGACTGTTAATTGTTACTTCTATATTGCGTTCCGTTTTAAATCCAATAGTTCTAGATTTCCCGCTATCAAGTCTGAGATTTCAAATTTTAGGGACGACAGCCCTAAGAAAGGGAATAATAGCTGATGCTCTAGAAACAGGTTTGTGCTGCAGCTGCAAGATGACAAAGATAAAAGCAGGGAATTAAGCTGTTCTCTTGTAACTAATTCCGAAGTTAACGGCGATTTCGACCTTTTAACAGCGGGGCCTGCTGTGATAATTTTCAGAGCGTATATCTTGCTTGATAAGGAACATGGCTTACAAATGGCTCGGTTATTGTCCCAAGCGAAATTGTACTTAATGAAATAATTAATAATATTGTCCTTATAAATTTTAGTGGACCAGTTCCTTGTACAAATCAATTTTGACAGGTGATAGATGGATTCATCTAACGGGGAGATACCGCCGCTGCACTCATAATCCGTCGCAATTTCTGTTTTTCGGCGGGAGCAGTGCGGTTGCAGGCTATACTACATAGCGAGGCGACAGTCTTAGTTATAAGAACAAACTGATCTACTTACTTCAAATATGTAGGATTTCAATCCTGTTTAAAATTGGATTTGAATATTTGCTACCTTTTTGATAAAAAACTAATATAAATTTTATCGAAAATGTGTAAACAAAGTCTAGAATAATTTATATAACAAAATATGGTTTTAAAATCGGATTATGATCAAACTGGTACCTAAACGTTGTATCACGATTTCGCGCACTGTCCAGAATAAAAATAAGCAGTCATTATTATTTTTGCTGAACAAGATGTCCAAGGCGATTCTTTATTTTTAAAACCAGATGTTATACCCAGAGAAGCGACTTACATAAAAGTACAATGCATGACTTGTATTCATTTACGTACATCTATACATATAATAAAACTGTAACTGATCGCTATATGTACATGGCAAATATATTTAAAAATTTCTAATGCCGTGCCTTTATATACGTAAGAGAACCAAAAAGAATGTTATTTTTTCATTTTCTTTGTTTGTCTGTGTATCTGTATGTTTGTGCACGCTAATCTCAGAAACAGCTTATCCGATTTGAATGCAGTTTTCAGGATTATGTTGTGATGGGCTTCACTTAATATTTAGTTGTTTTTCATTTAAATTGGTTAACAAATAAAAAAGGTATGTCAATTTATGTAACACGTGAACGAAGTTGCGGGCATATGGTCGTTCTGTACTAAAATCAGAGAAGTACCTAAGTGTTTATTATTTCATTTTATCTTTTGACACAACGCTGTAAAAACAGTTTATTCAATATCTTGATTGCTTCCTTATTAAATTATTTATTATCTTTAAAACAAGGAGATTTTTAAATTTTTGTTAACTAAGATTTTAGTTGCACCCATTACTTAATAAAAAAATCTTGATAAATATGTTGTGTTGCATGATGTAAGAAACATTCTTGACTCATGTACAATCAATCATAAAAACAATTATCAATAAACCTATCCTGATGTTGCAATAAACTATTAACTTTATGTCTTTAGATTACTATATTTTGTTACTTTTTTGCGCAATTATGTTCATAAGATGTTTCTTATTACATATTTCTTAAATGAAGATGCTATTTACTTCCAATATCAAGCTGCAATGAAATTTATATTTTCCGCGTTGATAACAAAACGTGATGTTTGAACATAAACATCAGTGCAAGATGTTACGTTATTTTTATATAATCATAACATTTTTAATGTAACATCTAAAATTTAAATTTAAATCGTAACTAAACATACTGTGTTACATCTTATTTATTGTTAATTAAAGTTAACTTATGATATATCTATGTTTAAATGTAACCTGTTCGTATTGATAACAAAATGTTTGAGAGTAAACATCGGCGTTAGATGTTTATGTTTAGTTGTTGTTATGACAACGTTATTATATTGCAGTGATGTGTTCTGGTCTTCATTTTGTATTGAGGCAAATTCTTAAGACGATAGTCTACAAGAATTGAACGTTTTAATCAATTTTATGTACCCAGTTGAAACTCAACATTACTGCACGACTACTTAATTGATTTTAACTAAATGTTTGTTTGCATATTACATAGTAAATATAATATATCTACGCATTTTGTGTAGATCGTTAACAATCGACAAAATCATGCAACGTTAAACTTAGTCGGGTGTGAGATGGGTGAGCACTAGTGGCAAAATTTCATGTGCACTTTCATATTATGGATGGTCGTTAACACAACGGATGTTTTAAAATAATCCGATAAACAAATTGAGCACAAAAGGCATGGGGATAGTGTAAGTAATAATGTAATTAATGTAATGTAATGCTCCAGACCTTCAATAGTTGTGGAGAGAGATCCTTGTCTAGTTGTAAGACATAAAATAAACTTTTAATAGGTACATAAATGTTTTCTACGCAACCTGTTTCACTGTACTGTTGATAGAAACATCTTCAAACATCTTTAAGTTATGTTTTAACCAAAGAGTTTTGTGTTCGGAGAGAGTAGTCGAACTGCTATAGAGATTTGATATACATTTACTTATGTAATAACTATAAAAAATCTATGTAAGTATTAGTCGTAAGAGCTTTAAAGTAAATATTATGTACATTAAACTTGTAACGCTACAAACAAGCAAGAAAATGCCGTAAATACTCATAATTTGTTTATACGTGAATAGATTAAAATAGCTTAAATTAAAGTTAATGTAATATTCGCTGTATTAATATTAAAAATAATACCTGTTGCTTCGCCATTTGAAACCATGTCTTCAAAATAATTGGAAGTCTTGTATACTGATAATGTTTTGTTGTTTTAACACTTATAAATATGTCATCTAAAGTTATATTCTTACTCTGTCCACTATCATAGATACTAGTTTTAGTTACGGGTTCGATAGATAAACCAGACACTTGCACACCCGCGCGGTTTTCTTGGGAGTTGAAGTTCACTCCTCCTTGGTACACTAACAGGCTACTGTACCCTAGAGCTAAGAGCACAGCTGCAGCCTTAATTACCCTACGGCCACCCATACCAGAGCCGGCTGGCGCCAAGGCACCGATAAACACGAGAAAGTCTTAGCACGTCGTCACTCATCTGTCGAACTTTGTTATCGAAACAATATTTATCAAGACGATTCGCTCGAACGGTCCCGCGACGACAGAGAACGGTTAGAAACTAAATAAAAATGTAGCAAGAACGGCGAATACGCCCGCGCCTCGCAACCCCACCACGTGGTGCGAGGGAGAGGCCCGATAGTGTGGTCCTTGTCGTCGTTAAGCCTACCTGCGCGTGCGCCTGTTCGCCGCCCGCGCCTTCGCCGGCAGCGACACCCGTGTCAATGGCTCACGTCATGTAATTGTTGACTATGTTGAGGGCTTTTGAATATTTTCCAATTTTATGCGAGGTGAAATAAATTGACCTTGACAAGGCACATCATTATAATACGCATAAAATTAGAATACTGTACCTACCAATTTTTTGTTTATTTCCATAATACTTTAAGGCTAATCACGTCTTAATTAAAAATGTATATTAATAGCATTAGACTATTTAAGGACAAATAAATTAGAGATATACGTACCGTAGTATTATAAATACGTACACATTTAACTTAAAATAACTTCTTATCTGCCTTGAACGTTTTTAAGGAAACAAACACGTTTATATCTTACACGTAATTTTAATATAAATTCATTTAACATTCTACCAAACTTTGCTCATTAAAAATCTACATAACATATCGCTATTTATGATTAATCTTTATTAGGCTTATTAGGAGCTTCATCTCTTATTGAATATTGCCAGTCATACAATTTTTCATTAATTTATACCAATTACCTGTAACCGGGTCTGCTTACCGTTAAATTCATTAACGAATTTCACTGCGTCATTTGGTTATTTTAGTGTACAATACACTATTGTGAGTCGATAGAGGCGAATATAGTCCAGCCGTGGGTGGTAATGAAATTAGGAGCCAGTCATTGTTGCATTATATTGTACTCAAATGAGACAATGGGCACAGAAATTGAGAAGAAACTGTGATTAATTGCGTCATTTTTTAAAACTGCGAGTCACGCGGAGAATTGCTATTTCCATTGTTTCAATAAAAGCGTACGTATTGCCTGATGGTAAAATAAAAGGACAATAAGGAATGAAAGTCCAAAAAACATTTGATGAGTAAATTGCGCCTTGTTAAAAAAGTAAAGGAGCAGATAAGCGTGCATGCTACCCGATGTAAAGATTCAGAGTTCAAACAGGGGTGATGTTCTATCCGATATCTTATACTCAAAACTTATACTGACAACTGACAACTAACTAACTAACATTGTCGCCTTAGTTATATGTATAGTTGGAAGCTTTTCCAACTGAAATACAAAAATTGCTTTGCTGTTTAATATGTGGACGGCAGATTCTGTAGGAAAAAAAAAACAATTCTTGGCTTTTAACTTTAAGTTTAACTTTATAACCAAGACATTGGAGACATTTCTCACTCCATAAGTGTCACTATAAAGATTGCTTAACAAATGATAACGTTCCTTATGGTTAAATCCATCCACTGTGGTTAAATCCATCCACTTGACACGAATCTCTCAGAGTGAGAAGGGCATCCATTCCATTTCATTTCCATTCCACCACCCCGAAGAAGTTGGAATTCAGGATGCGTCCTCACAACTACATACAGGTTTCCCTAAGATATTTTCTTACACCTTTAAAGCAAGTGTCAACAATTAATATGCACATAAAAAAAGTATGGAATCTTTACGCTATCATTGCTATGTCGTCAACTCATTTCAAAACTGCAATCTATTTCCGTCAAATCATTTGAAGAGACCTTCAATGCATCGAATTAATTAAGGTTCACGATTCACAGAGCCAAGACTCAATTCAAAGCGCTGTGAATAGTTTGTACACGTGTCTCGGAGGTACAGTCAGCAACATAATATCGCAGGCATTTTTTTTATATCTGAGAAGAGTAGCAAACGAGCATGCAAACCACCAGATATTCAGTAGTCGCAGCCCATAGAAATCCACGTACAACCACAAACACGACCGAAATCCTATCTGTGCTTGAACGTAGGCACGTGCCTACGTAGCTACTCCTGAGGACTAATATGGTCGTCTAGACACGCTTTGTACGTGTGTAAATTATGAACACAAAATGCCAACAAAGTCGATGTACTGATTTTACATTGTACCCATGACGTTCATGAAGTGTATGCAAATACCTTACAATGAAATAAAATATTTTAATTTGAATTTTGAATTCGAATAACGTACTATAAGAAGTATAGCTCTAAAAATATTAATATTTTCGTTGCATTCTGAAGGCGACTGTACTCGGTGACACTATATGTTTCGTGATACCGCAGTCACAGTTTCGCTTTGAAAGCTCTTTGGATCCATTTTAGCGGGAGCTTTGTGACATTTCTTTGCTGTATTCGGGTTTCCAAAAGCTGAAGAATGAAATCTGCGTATTCCCAAGATGAATTTCGTGTTACATGTCAAAGGGAAGATTATAAAGTTTATCTCCGTTAACGACGTACGTGTTTTTTTAAATTAAGTTTTTCGCAGTCGTTGTTCGCAATAGATGTTTGCAATTGTTAGTTTTCGCAAGTAGATTATGACTGCATGCATTTATGAAAGAAAAATAATGTAAGTAAGTATAAACTCTATTATCTAAGTGAAGCTGGGCCGGGTCGCTAGTGTTTCTTAAATTTAGTTTTCTGGCTTACCATTAACAAAGGCTCTTTTAATTCAAGACTATGCTTTACCATAGCCTTAAGTGGCTTAAAAACAAAAGATTAACAACAAAGGTGTTAGAAATATAGTTCGTAGTAAAGCATTACTTGTGTTTCCGTTGGAGAAGTGCGGTTACCAGCTACACTTACAAGGGAGACGACCATCTCAGTCCACAGGAGTGGCAACGCGTCTGTGCTCGACGTTAGGCAGAACTTTAGTCCCGGTTTGATGTTGGACGTGGATGTCTAAGGCTACAGAGTCCATTTAATATCAGACGGCTTGGATGTTCGTTACTTTTTCAACAAAAACAGACGAATGATAAATGTGCTATTAACTTCAAGAGACAAATGAGTTTGATACCGCCATTTTTCTCTTTTATAGTTTAAATTATTACTCATCGTATATGGAATAAAATCATAAATGATTCACAAACTTGATGATCAATAAAATTGCTCGAATGAAGCCGACAACAATGGTCTAAAAGGCAATTGTTGAGAGTAAATAGAGCGGCTACAATTGATTCCGGCTGTCACGAGTGTCTCATGTAGGGTGCCCATTCGTTCGGAATTGTACGGAATTGCAAGAAGGTAGAACTGCGCTTCAACCATGGAGGTATTATCACTACTCTCATAATCCGCAACGAAGCAACTCTTCTGTTACGTTTGTAGAGCTGTGATAGCCAGGCACACTTAAAAGCGTGGCAAACATCTAAGTTCTCGGTCGTTTTTAAGGTTGTATGAGGATGTCCATGAGGCAGCGATTATTTCACATTAAATGTCCTGCAAGCTCATTTGCTACTTTTTTCTACTTAAAATGTTTTTTTAAATCGTTGACAATACAACACAACATTATGATATTACGAAAAATAAATTAAAGCTGGGGCTCTATGCATATAACTTAGGGTTAGAAAAATCAATGCACATTGGCATTAGAAAGATCTACAATGATATCGAGATATGTACATAAATCATCATTTAATTTGGTCTTTGAGGTATTTATCATAGTGAGTTTGGTTCTTAAAGCCTTTCCCAAAAATTGTGACATCTTTTCGAAGTAAAATTAGAAGAAATCAAAAGTAAGTTTGTTAGAATATTATTTTATGTTTAGGGTTTTTAGGGTTTACGTGTGATATTTTTCGTTGCAAGATATTCCGGCTACTTAAAGGGTTTTTACGTGAATCTGTGGACTTGCTGCTTTTTGTCAGTAATTTTCAACTTTCGATATGCTATCCCTACCCGTGTCTGTATCACGAGTGTGTCGCGTGGCCAGTCACCGACGTGTCACGAAGTATTTCGATAGCGAAATGCACGAACTTGCTGTGTTAATCCGCTTTGCAACAAACGGGTACTGTTTCCGATTTTATTACTGTTTATAGATATATATTTTTTTGAATTTATAATTAGTTTCAAGGTTTTCAGTACTGTAACTAATATTTTGATTTTAATAAATAAGTATTTATTAAATTTAATTACTTGTTTTTTGCTTTTTAATTATGTGCAAAACCCTGTACAGGATCCCTGGTACACTTTTCATAATTTATTACTAACTTGATTAATTATTAACATTGATTGTTTATTTAAATTAAGTTATTGAAATAACAAATTGTTATTACTGTTCTTAGCAAAAATGTACGTTAGCTTTTTGGCAGGTATCTACGTTATTAATAAAAATAAGCTTCGATGGTATGTATGATAAATACATTTTTATATTGTATTTATACAATATCAATATTTCTAAAATTGGGTAAAGGACCTACTCTTTATAAGAAGGGGCGCAATCGTAAATCAGAATTAATCTAATTTATCAAATTATAACGTTATATAGATTCTACTAATGAAGCGAATTCGATCATCAGCTAGGTAATTACGAAGAAAATATCGTGAAATTAAATGTCCTCATTGCTTCTGAGTGTTTACGTACTCGTTTTTTATGTCTCGTTTGCATTCATAATAACTATCCCAGTGTTTATCTATGAATGAGAAAGAAAAGTGTTATTACGAAAAGTATGTCTATGTTAAGATCATGAGACGATATAAAAATAATCCAACAATACAATTAATGAAAACAAGTTTCGCTCACTTGTAGCTGGTACATAAAGGTGTGTACCGACTAGTAATAAACACTAAACGAAGTGTAATGCAAATAACAATTGAACTTAAGCATGTGTTAGTGTTGTCCTGGCTTAAAGTATTAACTGAAGGAACATTCGGTTAAGATCGTCGAAATTTTATGACGACGATCCTAACCGATGTTGAGAAGATGAAACGCGTTTAGTCAAAAGTGATCAAAGAGGAGCGCGGGCTTCTGTCGTTTATGTGACGATAGTGGTAAGTATAGCGTACTTCCTTGCTTCGAAGAGTACGAGCAATCGGTTTTCATTGTTATCGATAGATGGCAGTCCTTAAACCTTATTTGGGACTGAACAGATGGACGGTTTGAAAATTTTCAGCTGACGGAAGCATCATTGGGGCTTATTCGAGGTCTACCCAATTATGAGGAGGAACAAAAGCTCATGAGAAGAGTAGCAAACGAGCATGCAAACTAGCTGGTATTAAGAAGTCACAGCCCATAGACATCCACGTACAACCATAAACACGACCGATAACCTGTCTGCGCTCGAACGTAGATGCGTTGCTACTTCTGAGGACTAAGATGATGGCCTCGCTTCAAAGTGTATCCGGCAATCGCACCTCTCCAACTGAAACACAAGTAAT